>QFDD01005885.1:0-15270 GCA_006871305.1 Vachellia collinsii | reverse complement strand
TTAACATGTTTTCACTTTTTTCAAATAGATTAAGTTACAACAATAGATTTTTAATTCAATCTTGGAAAAGTAATTTGTATGTAGAAAACAATATAACAAGTTTCATAAAATTGGAAAGAATAAAGAATTGAGGAGTGAAAATATATATGTCAGCATGTGTGTGTCTTTATATAGTACAAACAATAACTAGAAATAAGTGTTTGCTTGAAATGATTTCTTTTAAAACTTGAAAGGGAATGATAAAGTTATTATAATATAATGCATTGGATAAGCTGTAAGAAAAATTATGTTTCAATAATATTTTTTTCTTTTTACATTTTTAGATTTTTATGAGGTATATGATTGATAAGATAACAAATTTAAGAATAAATTTTTTTGATATAAAAGGATTTGTTTAACTTGGAAGCAAATATAGGAAGAACAAATAATGTCTAAAATAAAAATAAAAAAATATTTTGGTGGGTCTAAATGGGCAGGCCCACAACCCTGCAGAGCTGACTCTTTTATGTCTGCCTCCCTTTTTTGACATTAAATCATAGGTCCGGCCTTTGACTTGACATTAGCATTCCTATTAGAAAACAATGGAGATCTTAATTCTTGGGGAATTTATGACTAATTGAATCATTCGTAAAAAATGGATATGTATTAAAAAAATTATAAGTAAAATATAAATATTTTTACCCATTTTAATTAAATTAATTTTTTATTTACTACATGTTTGCTTCTGATTGATTTTGGTTTGATCCACTAACTTTTTATCTAATGTCTTGATCGATTCAGTATCTGATCCGAGTTTCATAAGAGCCAAGAAAGAGATCAATGTTCATCACGATTTAAATTAGTAATCAATCATTCAGGTTGACTTACCCTATTGGTACTAAGTTTTGGTGGACGATTGAAATTGAAGTGGGAGTGAGGCTGGGAATGAAATTTTAAAATTATGTTAGATATGAAGTAATATTTGAATGGAATTATTGTATTAATTTTATTTTATAACGGTAAATGAATTATAAAAATACTATAATATCCTTTTTAAAAAAATTAAAAAAAATGTCAAACCCTCCCCACCTCTTCTTCATCCGCGCCTCACCCACAAAAAAGCTAATACATGGAATTCTCCACCTAAGCTCTCATAAGGTGGTGGCTGTATGTCTTATCCTATTTTTCATTCACTCCTTTAGTCTCACATCATATCCTGATCGTCTCTGTTTAGATTATCGGTGGAAACTACTCTTCAAATGTCATTTACGGTCTAAAAGATAAATATGTGGGAGGATTCTAATTTCAACTTATATAAATGTACTTTCTTAAAGCTATAATAAACATTATTTAAGGGAACTTAGTCCAACAGTAAACCAACTATATTATTATAAAGCGGGTGAATTGTTTGTAAAAGCATTTATCAGAATGAATCAATTGATTAGATACATGATATTATGATTTAGAAAAGACGTTAGATACCAAGTGGATCTAAGAGTTATGAAAAATCAATCATTCAAATTAGATTTTGTTAAATTTGTTTTTATTTATATCTTATCAATAATCAACCATTGCCGGTAATATTAATACTACAATCTCAATGAAGACCACTTGAGGCTTGAGGTGGATGGATCAATTTATAGTAATGGTAACAGTAATAGTAAATGAAGTGAAGTCATTTGAGATGATAAGGACAATTGGATATCTAGTTATAACTGTAAACTCTTGGTTGCTCTCTCTATTATTGCTCAACTTAGGATTTTTAATGTTTTTAATTTATGTTGGAACGAAGACTTTAGGAAAATTACTCTTTGTTCTAATTACATTAATGCTATTAACTTAGTTTTAAGGAGCTGTGGGGGTACTATGGCATAAGAATGATGGTACATAGAGGTTGGCAAATGATAGGGGTAAAAATTTTTAAGTTAAATTTGGAAAAAAAAAAAAGTTTTGAATTAATTTTTCTTACATTATTATCTAATATATTATATTTGTTAAAATTTTATAATCCTATTTTTTTTTTAATTTTTTAAATATAACTTAAAAGAAAATTTTCCTTCCTTTCAAATCCCTCAGCACCAAACAACTCCAGATCTTGGACAGGAGGTGGAGCTAAGCTTGTTTCCTGCAACTAGATGACTACGTTGTTATTTTGTTTCTCTCAAGAAGCCAATGATATATTCGGCATCAATTAAAAAACGTGCGAGCACAGTTTTTTCTAAGGAAAGTGTTAATATAATATAATATTTTTTTTCTTAATTTATTAAATTTATAATTATTTGTTTTAATCCTTTAAATTTTCGCATTATTTTATCTTATCAAAACCATTACTTTTAAATTTTAAGAACTAAAATTAAAATGAGGGTAAATTTAAAAAATAAAAAATTATAGGGTTAATGTACATTGGGGAGGTTTTGTCAAATAAGTGTATTTGCTTTTGAAGTATAAAAAGGTAGTAACTTTATCATAATTAAACATAAAAACAAATACACATATGTTACTTAAGATAAGATGCCTCATCTATATTCATGTGGGATGATGTTACTCTTAAATATATATATTTTTGCTTAAAAAATTTTCTCGATTATTTTGTACTGTTAGTTTTCGTAGAGAAGTAATTTCATTTTAGAAGTTTTTTGAAATAGAAAATGACGTGCACACGTACTCAACCCAAAATTATATTAACTCATCTAAATTACTTTTTTAAATTGATATTAATTATTTTTATTTTCTAAGAAGAATTTACTCGTTCCTCAAATTGACACCGGACATGCATCGCGCGGCCAGCATCGCGCTTTTCTGGCGAGAGAGAGAAAGACAAAAGCACAGCGTCGCGCTTTTGCGCAGCGTCTCGGTGGGGGGAGGGAGGGGTAACCGATCTATCAATCTCTCCTTTCCTCTTACTGTATCTCAAGCACATTCTGATTGGTTTGGAAATTCTCAGTGAAAGTCACGTTAGATTGGGTTTCAAATCCTTCATCTGCTGATATTTTGTGGTAAAGATTTATTTGTCCTATTTTTGAAGCACATTCTGATTGGTTCCGAATCTTATTCGTCCCATTGATTTCTGCGTTTAAATCCTATTATAATTTCGTTTGGCGATCTCAAGATTTCTTTACGATGATCATTGTTATTTGTTTTAATTGAGGTGCTCATGATGTTATTTCGGGGATTAATAAGATTCCATTTCTGGTTTCTCATTGGCTGAATGATGATTAACTTAGACTTTTCCCTAGACTCGTAATACAATGATAGCACTCTCGCTTAGTTAAAGAGCTGGAAATTAAACCTTCAAGAAGCAAAGGTGTTTTCCCAATATGGGAAGTCTATAATTTCAAATATCGGGCTTTTCGGCTTTTGAAGGGTAGTGCTTTAGTTACCAGGCAAATTTTCTTAATTGTCTCGGTTGTAAGAATATACAACAATTCTCATCTGTTTTCTTACTGATGATGCGTTATAAAAACGAACTTTTCCCAACAAGTGCATGTCTTTCCACAGTCACTAGGTGACCCCAAAAAAAAAAAAATCTTCATTTCCTATTTAACAATGCACTTTAGAATCCATATTAATTTGTGGCCGTTTTTTATAGAAGCTGAATCTTTTGATTAAGTTTTACAGGCCTTGGATGTCAATAGGAAATGTTGTTTTAGATTTGCTGTTTAAAATTTCAAATCTACACTGACTTGTTACCTTGTTGATCATTCTTTCTGATACCATATGTTCAGGTGGTCTGATTGGAAAGTCTTGATGGTAAACAGCGGAAGATTGATAGTCAAAAATCAGTTTCATTACAATGATTGTGTCGGACAATGACTTGTAGACTAATATTTTAGTCATCGATGCCCTTTACTTTACAAAATTGCTTGTCCTTTATAATGTGGAGTTTTGCTGCAAATCTATTCTCAAATTTTAGAGTTAAAGGAAACTCTCAAGAGGAAAGCCAAACTTGTTCAGACTGCTCAGATGATGAGGTCATCTCTAATGCCAGTAAAGATGAAGGGTTGGAATGCCCCATTTGCTGGGAATCTTTCAACATAGTTGAGAATGTGCCTTATGTCTTGTGGTGTGGACACACACTCTGCAAGAATTGCATTCTGGGACTTCAGTGGGCGGTTTTGAAACTTCCTGCCCAACAAATCAAGATACCACTTTTCATTTCCTGTCCATGGTGTCACCTGTTATCATTCCGATTGGTTTATAAAGGAAATCTGAAGTTTCCTCGTAAAAATTTTTTCCTTCTTTGGATGGTTGAAAGCCGGAATGGTGATAGATATAAACTTGTCTCCTCCAATGTGGACAGCCAGTCAATATGCTCTCCCTTGAGCAACTTTCTTCAAGGAAATCAAGCTTCTGATTGTAACGTTAGAAGACGCTTAATAAATCTTGGTTCTGGGCAAAGGGAGTCCGATGGTAATGATGGTGGAAGCGATGGAACTAGACGAAATTTTTCCCTTTATAAGTCCCTGGATTTCTTCATTCATGTTATATCCAAATTTCCATCGGTTGCCATTTTTCTTCTGATTGCCTTTTTTGCAGTTCCAGTTAGTGCTGTTATTTTATCTGTTTACTTATTACTCACCTTAGTTTTTGCTGTCCCTTCTTTCCTGGTATTGTATTTTTCATTACCTACTCTGGAGAGGTTGGTCAAACAAATAATTTCTTGAGATATGGCTTCACTTTATCATTTGTGTTCATTTGAAGGTTTTGTATTTTTATGTTTTTTTTTCCTGTTTCGTTTTTGGCATTGTTCTTCACAAATCAACTTTGGGCAATCTTCTATGAGCAAACCTCTCCTGTTGAACTGGAAAATTGATTGTCATTCCTTTTACCAGCTGAGGACAATTAGTTAAGGCACAAAAATTTTAAATGATTAAAATTTTCATGTGCCAAAATGTTGAAGTTATATAAGTTCAAAAATTTGTTTCATGTCTTATGCTTTAAGTGCATTTTTTACTGGAAGACTGGGGGTCTATATGTATTGGTTCCCAGTTTCAACCCTCCTGGAGGTTCCTTTTTCAATATTACGAAAAATTGCCAAATTTTCTTTATGTGGCTTAAATTCTCAAGGTTTGGATTGGCCATTTATTGTGGCCATGTTATCATACCATTTTTGAACAGCCTTTGGAATACTTTACGAAGAACATATAGTTATCCCCATAAGGAATGTAAGAAGCTAATGAAACGTTGTGAAAGTGGGTGTTCTAGGCAGTAAGGTCAACTAACTTTCATTTTTGACTTTTTTTTAGCTTCTTGCATTGAAGATGACCACAACGAATGAAATTCTGTTATTTTAGTGTAAGGCACCAATGTCACCATATTATATCACGTAATGATAAACTGTTTGCTTATGATTACATTTTTTCCTCTGAATATTTCCTTCTTAGAGGAGTGTTGATGATAGTGAAAAGTAATAGTCTTACTTGCTACTTAACAAAGATCACCCAGAAAGAAGGGGTCTTAATTTTTGAAAGTAATTTCAGATAGCAACTTCTTCTAGTGGAATAATTGCAGCTTCTCATATGGTTTTGCATAAATTGTGTGGACTTGATATAGTTTAGTCCCATACACGATGTTCTTAAAAGAGGGAAAGTAGAGAATTATAGACACAATAAATTAAGAAATATCTACTGATGGCACCAAGCCAAAGATATTAATCTTGATTATTATCTCAGAAACAGGAGCATGGCCCCCGAAGTCTTCCTGTTGTTCTGACTCTATTTGCCTTTTCTATTGCTTTAAGCTCTTCCTTACTTCGTTTTGAATCTGCTTGTTCTCTTGCTCTCCTTGCAATCTGATCAATTCGGGCTATGTCATCTCGAAATTTGTCCATGGCTTTTAGCCTTCTTTGCTCCAGCTCACTCTGATGTTTCAGAAAGCTCATTTAGCACATACTATGTAATATCATTCTTAATCATAAAGTTCAAATGAGTAAAACCTCTTGTATGTTCAGCTTGTGTTTTGCTTCCTTCCTCTTCTTGTCTTCCCAGGAATCTATTGTCTCTATCAACTTCTCATATCTGACAAATGAGTCAATGACAATTATCTTTATTAGAGTATGAAATATTAACACCCATGCAATATTAAGAAAATGCATGAAGCAAGGTATTTCCACTGTATATTCAAGGAACTTCAATATGACACTGCTGTCAAGTACCTTTGTTTGATCTTTTCAAGCTCAGCTTTCTCCCAAGCATCTGCTTCTGTTTCCTCGGTGGCCAGAAGTCGTGGCCTCAAAGATTCAGATTGTACTGGTACAGCAACTTCTGGTGCTGTGGTGTCAGATTTTGTCTTTAAGAGCTCTCTAAAACTTAATGTCTTCTTTGATGGCACTTGGCCGGTGGCCTTTTCATCTCTAGCAGGTGATGTTGGCTCCTTCGTCCCTTGGCCATCTGTGAATTTGATTGAATTTGCATTTGATTCAAACTTGTTAATCTAATTTATTTCCCTCCCAAAAATCTGAATAATTTTTTTTTAACCATGGACAAAGATTTTTTTGTCCAAGCACTGTCCTTAAGGTTAGGTAAACGAGGATGAAGTTTGATAGTCCTAGTGATTGTTTTGTGTTCACATATATTACCTGAGAATCTCTTGGATCCACCAGTTTGGGAAATTGGGGCTTTTGAGCCATCCATTTTGCTTTTGGTCTTTGTTAATGATCTCTCTGTCTTTTTCTGTTGTGGTATTTCTGAAATCTCTTGGTTGCTAGCTGCAAATGCAGCGGCTGCTATAGCAGTGACATGTTCCAAGTCTCCAGATTCATAATCCCGATTCATTTTCCTTATGAACTGTCTCTGAAACCAATTCCGACCCTTCTTCTCTGCGAAAATTCCCCACTAGAATGTGTCAAACATTTACCTCACTGTGTTCTCTTTATC
Organism: Vachellia collinsii; assembly: GCA_006871305.1. Taxonomy (NCBI): domain Eukaryota; kingdom Viridiplantae; phylum Streptophyta; class Magnoliopsida; order Fabales; family Fabaceae; genus Vachellia; species Vachellia collinsii. Next base: position 8,416 of record QFDD01005885.1, on the reverse strand, counting down.
TCTCAAATAGAAAGTTTTCTGTCTTGGGTTATGATGAAGTGTTTAGTAGATAACAATTTCTTCCCTTCTTTTTAGCCCCTTATCCTTGTTTTGAATTCAATTTGAATTAAGCTCATAGAATGAAAAAAAATTATTTACCTTCGTAAGATTGGGTTTTCTGATGTCTGCTGCTACCAAGATCACCTTTTTTCACTGGCTGTGAACCTTCAAAACCGCGCCTAACCAACGTGCACAGCCAAAGAGATGATAATTATGATTCTCATATCAGTGTTAGTTTCCCACTAAAACTTTTTTTTTTAAGGAAAATCACTTTATGCTCGTAGATCTGATTGAAAAAACCACCCTTGGTGATACAGATTATGTAATACACACGAGACTCTTTTGTCTCAGGGATTTGTGTGCGCTAGAAGATGATACGGTCTAGGGTACTTGTTAGGAATAAGGAGTCAGAATTACTAACCTCGTTCGGTTCATGAAGTTCTCCATTATTCTACACCAAGAACCTGTGTCTGAGGTTTCAAATTCAAACCCCCTTTTTGTGATCAGTGGCTTCTGGCTTTGTAATAATAAGCTAGGTGGCGTTCATGAGAAGAAACCCAGAAGAAAAGGCGAAATCTTTTTAAGGTATTGCCATTGGCTGAGGTTTGAGAGGACTACAAGCAAGGCTAGATATATACTTTGCATGTAATACCTGGTTTTCAAACTCAAAAGAAAGTGGCTTTTGGATGAAGATTGGTATTTTGTGTTTCCTTTCTTTGGAAGCACACTCCTTCAATGCATTATTGGATCTATTCCACCACGTCAATGATAAGACAAAATAGTATCTATGAATTCAAATATAGGAGTTAGATAAATGGTCTATTTTGTCTCATAAATTTAATATCTCAATCTATTTTATCTCTCAAATTTGTAATTCTCCTCCGACAAATGTCATTATTGATTGCATGGAGTAAAGGAGTTTCCATCAAAGATTAAGTACAATGCACATAATTTAAAATAATATATCGCAACTAACTAACTTAATTAATTTTTTTAATATTTGTAAATTAGTTATTCAAATCCTATATTAATAATTGGAGGAGTATAAAGTTAACCGTACGAAAGTTCAATATAGCAAAGTTGTGAAATTCTGTGCCATGCATGAGAGGCTTAGCTTTTGATGAATGTAAAAGGAACTTCTGAGTTGTGAATAATTAAATTAGATTCTGTCTTAAGTTTTAACAATTCGGCTTATATAACTGTGTAAAGATTCTGTTGCACCATGAAACAAATATGGAATAAGATAAAGGTATAAAAATTTGCTTTAAAAAAGTTAAAAATGGAGGGTGTTTGATGGAGATCCAACAGCTAAAAGGATTGATGTAAAATCCGTGAGCATAATATCTTTAGAAGATTTAGGATATTGTTTTTTTTAATATTTTGAATCATATTAGGGTTAATAAGCTTTTTTAGTTAAGAAGTAAGTTGTGTTCAGTTATTTCAGGATGGATAAGATGTTTCTCTCTAACATGTTTTAACTTGTGATTTGTATTCGGGATAGAATACAATTGAGTCATAAAAGAGTGATCAACTCTTGTGAAGCCTTTAATAAATAGAGATATAGAGACGGGTTCTTCTAAGGTTTTAATTGATCAATTGAGTTATTAAAGTGTAATCAATTTTGTAGAGGTTTGTATAGTTAAGGATCTAAAAATGAATCCTTCTAAAATTTTAACAAATCAAACCATTAATTTCCAGTGTCACTGTTATTCTCAAATCTCAATGGTGATTCTTTTCCCCAAAAAAAAGCAATGATCAAAAGTGTTTTGATCTGAGCAAAGAGGAAATGTGACCCGAAAAGGTATTAAAAGTAGAGAACAATAATCTATCTCCTATCGTATCCTATGCTAAATTGGAAAAGGAAAAGAAAAGAAAAGGAAAAATGAATATATCCACCAAAACATGACTTGTGTTTTAACGAATGGTTGTCAAACAAACACATTGACATGTACAAAATTGCAAGTAGAATCAAATTTAAATATAAATATTACTGTTACCTAATGAAAGAGTCAAGAAATAAAATAATCATTTTTAAAGTATTGAATACAACAAAGATATATCATATTACTTCCAATTCTTAATATAAAAATCAGTTGATGTTTTTTTAAATTAAATACATTATTATTTGAGTGGCATCACTATTGACCACCGGTTCTTAATATATGTTACTTGGTTCAAAGCAATTTTTTGTTGCTTCTGGCAGTGAGTGGGATCCAGAATTTTTTTTTTTTTTCAAACAGTGTTAGTGATTTTTACTGTGTCCTGCGCATGAGTTGAGAGTGTGACAGAGAAATGTTTTTCTTTCAAATTGCATTTTTAAAATTTAATTCTAAGTATTGTAATAGCATAATTTTGTTTAATTAAGCGTTTAGTATTTTTTTTTTCAAATTTTTCTCAGTAATACATTAAAGTTTTTATAATTTCCTTTTTAATATTCCTCTTAAAATTACACAATACATACATGTGATAAAATTCATATCCATTTTATTTATTTATTTTACATCTAAATCTGCTCAAATGAACTATCCAAATAAAATCACACGAACACATTAAAAATATATAATTAAATAATTTTATGTACTCACAAATTTTCCAAAAAAAAAATTAAATCTTTTTATTTTATAATTTTAATTATAATATTTCTTTTAGCATTAACACATTATCATATGTAACTAAATGTTTTTATTATTTACACACACACACATATATCTTTGTGTGTGCATGAGCGCGTGTTATTTATATGTATGCATTATATAATGAGATTAATATACTTTTTAATCATTTTCCATCCAAATTTACTTCTCAAATATTTATTCAAATAAATTTTATCTCTTAAAAAGTGACTTCTATTACTTTCAATCTAAATATAAATCATATTACATCATCTAACTTTTACTCTAATTTTATTTTCCAGAAGTTATTTTAACAAAAAGTTGCTTCTGTCACCGCTAATTCAAACAGGTGCAAGATTGTAAATATACTTTAAAGTAATATATTTAACTTTCTTAATTTCTTCTAAAAAAAATCAACTAGCTTTCATGGTAAATACAAGCCGTTGTGCCAAGATTGTAGAGATGTTCAAAGATAAGGAAATCGATGTTGATTGGACAAAGAAGGATCCACAAGCATCGGCTTGGTGAAAATGAATATTCTAATACTTACTCAAAATCAACTTTTCTTTCATTAAGAACAAATATGTTTTTAATGAAGGTAATCTTATTCAATTTATTGTTAAACACCGGGGAGGATTTGAACTTTAGTTTCTTATATACTATGAGAGATTGACATTTTTTCATTAGACATGACCCAGTTAGTAACTAAAATCCTTTTCATTTGGAACACAACATCGTTTTGAAGTTTTCATCTTTGGGAGTCCAATGGTTCTTTGAATCTGGAACTTGTGGATCTGTGTACAAATTCATGTCCATACAGACAGTCACGTTGAAGGAAGTAGAACTTGATTTGTTCAATAGTGATGCACTCACACTAGCCTGCAAATATCTGGAAAAGCATAAATTTATCTGAGATTTGAGAATGAAGAAAAGGAATTTTACCACTTCTATGAATGAATGTAGAGCTTATCACTCTCGTTTTTCTTATTATAAGTTTACTTGTAGAAGAAAATTTTAGTCCTACATTTAAATCTATTTAGAGATTACATAACAACTATTTTTCAGTTTCACGCTTATTTAATTCATGTTGAAAAAAAGAGAGGTAAGAGTAATTTGTAAATATAGAGATAGAGAGAAACTTTTAACAATGGCAAACTTGAAAAATTTTATGAATGTAAAGCATATTTAATCACTTAATTGTTATTTATTGGTATGTAAGAATTAGTTGAAATGAATTTATAATAAAAACCGAGGTGGTACCCTATTTTTGGAACAAAGAGGATATATGCATTGCATGCTGATAGGGCTTTTGCTCAAGAAGAAAAAATACAATGAACTTTCAGAGAGTGTATGTGTGTTTTGAGAAACACATCAAGAGAAGTTTACGAAAATGACTACGTTTTCAAGAAATATAACAAAAATGCCACCATCTTTTCTTTTAATGTTGGTTTCTTATTTAACCGATGTTAAAATGCAATGTTGTACCTAATAGTGATAAGATCCCTTTTTGTAGTGTAATTTGCAATATAACAAATGGGAAGAATATTTTATGTAGAGTTAATTAAGTTTAATGTTTTGTTTTACATGTGAAACATGTAAAAGATGGTTTATAAGTGAGAGAATAGTAGCAAATGGATCATAGCACCAAGGGAAAAAAAGGAGCTAGACGCTTGATATCGATTCTATGATATTCAGTCCCATAATAAATATACAATAATTACCAATAAATTGAAAATAGAGCCACGGAAATTAAAATCAGCCTAGAAATAAACTACCAAAACATCCTCAAAGAAAAAAAAAACAATCAATATAGTAGACGACTAAGCACAGGCAGGTGCGTTGAAATTGCTGAGACCAGCAAAGACAATGGAATCAGCAGCCACAGTGATGGGAGAAGAAGGATCCACAAGAACTGGTTTCATGTCTGGAATGTCCAGAGAGTCTGTTAAGCTCAAAGCTTGTCCATTCAACAAGACGACGTCGCTTTGGATATTCCCATCTTTAGGTGTCAAATGGTATTCCTCTCTCTTGTCTGATTCTGCATCACTTTGGCCTCCTGGATATAAGTTCATGTCTGGCTTCACAGTCACGTTGAAGGAAGTTGAATTCGACATGTTTATCAGTAGCAGACTCACACCGCCACCCTACAAAAATTTCCAGGGAAGTTTGAATTTTTATTAATGGGGTCTTGGAATCGAAGGAAAAAATTGGATTATAAGTTGTTTGTTGTTTCTGGGAAATTAATGAATGAGTGGAGCTTACGTTGTTCTTGGAACAATGAGCATATGTACGAAGATATGGAGATCCTTCATGGTTTACAGATAGAACTCTTGATCCCATAAGCTTGTGCCATAACAAGGCTCTGTTCATCAATTAAGGAAAAAAATAATTAATTAATTAATCACTGCTGTACAAGTTATAAAAGAAAAAAAGAAAAGAGATGGAGGAGAATGAGAAACTGAAATTTTACTCGATAATTCATCATGAGTTCAAATCACAATAAAATAATATTTAACGGTTATCTTTATTTAGACATCTATTGACAATTATCCTTGTTTATAAGTTATAGGCAATCCAAATCATAATCAAATATCAAATTCAAATCCTTCAATGTATAAAATCCAAATCCAAATAATGATAGAAAATAATATCAACCCTCATATCTCATAATATCTAGTTCCTAATCCTAATATCTCTTGATAAGAACAGGAATTGATTTTTATAAACAAGCTTGAAAATTAGAAGTCATATCATACCCATAATAATCTGGGTTAGGGATGAAAGATGTAGTGTTGAGGAGACCATAGTTTCCTCCAATTAGTGTCTGTCTGCAATAAACCCTGTGGTTGAATGTTGAGGTCATGCCAAGTTGATCCAAGTACCTGTATCATTGATCATTAAGACACAAGTTAGAAAGTTAATCAAACTTTGTTCAATAAAGAATCTGAAATTGCATACAAGAGAATACTATTTTCAGTCATTAATATAAAACTCTATTTGACTACTTTGAGAGATTAAGAAAACTAAATAAAATACTTTAAAATATTTCCTAACCTACTGATAAAAGATACGCGTGAGTATTTTCGAGAGATAGCGTAATATATGCTAGATTAAGTAATTTATTTAGTTTTTTTTAGTATTTTTAATAAATTAATCAATTGGTCTTGTATCAAGGATCAGAGTTAGTCATTAATGAGGATGTTAGTTATACCAGAAGCCATTGACAAAAGTATGTGAGACATCTTTGCCTCCACTGTTATAGGCTCCACCAGCTTCACCAACCCAAGGTTGAGCCCATGGTGCATACTCCTTCACTGCTGTTGATATGTCACTGAATGTTTGAGCAATCTGGCTCAAGAAATATGGGTCCTGAACCTTGTTGATCAAAGTCTTATCCACACCTACATTTATATGTAAAGGTTTTGTTAAATATGTTCTCACAGAGAGAGACAGAGAGAGACAAGCGAAACTATAATTAAGTGTGTCTGGGTGGGATTTAAGAAAAGCATTTTTCTAAGAGTAAAGCATGGTTTTTGGGGCAAAAAAAAGTACCCAAACACCCATTTTAATGGAGAAAGTGATTATTATGACAAAATCATGGTATTGTCTCAGGAAAATTTTCCTGCTTTTGGATAAATAAATACGCCTAAAAAAAGCCCTCTCTCCTTACCCAACACATAAATTAACTTGTGCCCTTTTTAGTAATTTAAACATGAAAAAGAAATTGATGTCAATAACAACCATCCAAACACTCTTAATTTATCAAAATCACTTTTTCTCACAAAAACAATATATTTTACTAAAAAAATCTACTCTCTAAAATCACTTTTATTACTTTTTTTTTCTTTTCTAAAAGCTAATCCAATGAATGTAGAAACTGCATTTAGAGAGTAGTAATAATAATAATAATTAAAAAAATTTGGCAGGCATGGACTTACCAGCACCAAGGTTATAAATATGGTGGGTGACTCCATCAAGAACACCAGGCGCAGTATTCTGCAAGAAGGTATTGAACCATTCCTTATCATAGAAACCAGCAGGGGCAAGCACTTGTGGTCTTGTTGTGGGGTCAGGATACAGAGCATTCACTATCTCTCTCAGCTTTGTAATATCCTTTGCATACTGAACACCTTCTATTCTTGCAGCAACCCCACCACCACACAGCTCATTCCCTGCTCATCAATCACCACCATTCCATTAATAATCATCACAATATCTATCCACAAATCCCTTCAATCTATTAATTAAAAACAAACCCCATAAATAAATTAAAATACCACCTTATATTGTTCTTAATATAGAAGCTGATTGACTTTTTTGTTTTTTTTTGTAGAGATTAAAGCATGAAGATAGATACAGTGCTTCAAAGTTTTAATATTTATCATTTGTCTTCAAATTAATCTACTGAATTTATAACATGATATATAATCAACTGGCTCTTCTATTAAGAATCGGATAAGGAGATGGTATATGATATAGTATAGTGTTACCTAATTCATAAGAATCAATCTTGTATCCTTTAAATGCAGTGTAGGCCATGAGGCTTGCAGCATTTCTTGAGTCCCAATCTCCTTCCCACAGGGGAGTGCCACCTTGGGATTCATTCTGAGGCTTCTTCCCAATCAGCTCATTCAATCCAAATGTGAACTTCACGCTAACCCATAATATAATATTAGTCATAATAAATTAATTAATAATTTGTCATAAATTATAAGAATCATGCATATATAGACACACACACAAACACTGCCTAGCTCTAATCCTAATATAAGAGTTGATAAACTTTTGTTGAAAAGATCAACGAATCTACATATATTGGTTAAAACTATTTATATCTATTATACAGCATATTTAACTTCATTAATCTAAAAAACGGGAAGCGTGCAGAGAGAGAGAGAGAGTACTTAGTGGTGTTGATAAAGTGATGGATTTGGTCCCAACGTGTACGATTGAGGCAACCAATGGAGAAAGTGAACATGCCATCCTCATCCTTAGTCATCTGGGGACATGTTCTTATGACATCAGATTGGTACACGATTTGATCCTGGACTGACCCTCCTAGTCTTATTCTCAGTGGGTTAAATGCTGCCAACAAAAATAATAATTAAATTAAATTAATCAATCTAATTCTGATATATCATTCTGAAATTAATTAATTTTAGATTTCTTTTTTCTTTTCTTTTTAAATTTTTAGAAATAGATAGTGAGAGAGTGAAAATACATCTTTCAAATAAATTTCATACATTCAAATGTTACATTTCATTAAGAGGCTGCTTGGTACGTGACATTCTGATGCATGATTATGAAATGAATTAAGTTTTAGATTTTTTTTTTCTTTTTTTAAATTTTAGAAATAGTGTGTGAGTGAGTGAAAATATATCTTTCATATCATTTTCATGCATTCAAATGAGACGTGCCATTTAAATAAAGAACCACGTACCAAAGGTTTATACATCCTTTTTAAGAAAAAAAAAATACAGGGAAATAATACTTTTTTTTTGTGCCATCAATAATTATTTTTGGGGGGACGGAAAAGATTCTGAAAGAGTTTTTCTTTGTTTCCGTTTTCATTATTTTCAATTTAAGCGTTTAAGAATGTTAAAATTACAAATAATGAAAATAATTAAAGACTTACCTTTCACTGCATTTAACAGAATCGTGTTATTCAAATCCTGCAAAACCAAACAAAACCATTATACACTGATCCTATTTTTATTTTCCTAAAACGAATAGTAATTATATTATTATAAGATGCAAAAAAAAAA
>QFDD01005884.1:0-12014 GCA_006871305.1 Vachellia collinsii | reverse complement strand
ATCCAAAATAGGAGATACTTGAAATATTTTCATTGGATAGAGTATAAATGTCATGGCACTTTGAGAGTACGTAAATATTTCTATTGAGAACAAACACTCCAATAGGATCTTTTGCATTCAGGTAATGAGGTCAACATTGATTGGATTGAAATCAACCAAAGATATTAAAAGCTCCAAAGTCCCCACGTAATAAGAAAATTGAAAGCTCAACGTTGGTGGGTCTTCTTCTTTTTTTTGAATTATTACTTTTTGAGTTAAATAACTTTTTGTCTTCCCAATCTAAGAAAAAAGTCATTAATAGCTTAAAGTAATTTTACATAATCTGAAGTGAGTATATGAGAGGAGTTTTGTTTCGACTTATAATAAAGTACTTTTATAAGTGATTTTGGAAGTTTAACAAACACCTTAAAGTGGGTAAGGTCTAAGTTAGACATTAAGTTTAATGTAGATAATATAAAATATCATAGCACTCCTCTAGTCCTATTTATAAAGAGAATAACCTTTTTATCTTACTTATAAGCCACATCGTTAAATTTTTAATATAAATGTACAAGTTTATCCATCATTTATTATCATATTAACTCTATTTTCATGTGGCATAATGCATATCAAATAGGAATAAAGTTGAAAAGTTATTAAATTTTAATATAGAATTAATAAAATTTAAAATTTATCTTGATTTGTATAAAAATAACTTATAAATACAATCAGAGAAACACTTGTTTGGTTTGGCATTGAATAAGCTCAAAGTTGACATATTAACTCAAAAGTTAGTTGGATCTTTTCTCCACTTACATATTAAATTTGTATTACATAAACTTACTTAAAATAAGTTAATCTAAATTGTAGATTAATTGTTTTCTAAAAGTGTAGTTTAATTTAATTTATTTTAACTGATTTTAACTGTATGAGATAAATATCTAAAAAACTTTTGACTTGTAAAATATAAAAGGGATTTTTTGGGGCATGTTTTCAAATAACTAACTTTTGATTCCCAAACCTAAATTATATTAAAAGATACGTGTGAAACAAGTTTTTTTTTAAAATCCATCTAAAATGTAAATTATACTACTTAGGTCTTTAATATATAAGAACCAATTGACTTTTATTAGTAAATTAAGGAAATTAAATTTATTACTTTAAAATATTTATATTTATCATTTTTTATAAACTAATTTGTCTAATTTATAAACATATAATCTAATGATACACAAATAAATACTTTTAAGTAATATATTTAACATATTTAATCCCTCAAAAAAGTCAAATGACTTAAGTATCAAAGATCAAAGGTGGTATTGCAATATGTAACTTGTAAATGAATAAGTTTGTGATAGCTTCAAACTTAAAACTCTCATTTACGAAGCATTGAGGCCACCTAAAGCTTGACCGTTTAAAGTTAAACATAAATATTTAGGATTCAATCACTTACTCATATTTTTCCCCAAAAATAGGATACACACACCGACGTATGCGATTGGAGAAATTGATGCAGTAAATATAAGGAATTTGACCTTAGTGTTCTTCCATCAATAATATACAAAGCAGCAGGTGCAATGCATCTATATTTATTTATTGTTGATAGAGAAAAGGTGCAATGCATTTCTTTAAATTTTTATTGAGAAGCAGATAAGATGAGGATGAAGCTCTCTCCCACTTCGCCCATCATGGCTAAGTTTTGCCAGATCATCCTAACACAGCATGTTGTGTTTTGTTGTGGGTTGTGGAAAAAGGAAGAGTACCGCATTTTTTTATTTTTTTTGGGGGGGGACCCTCTACATTTAACATGTAGGTGCATGGAAGTAAAAGTGCCACATCGACTAATATTAAGAGAGTCCAAGTGACCACTATATCTATAAATATGTAGCGAGTTGGGCTATTCGTTTTAGGCCAGATTTGGGCTACTCAAAATATATAATGTGTGTGTGTAATACTATAATACTTGTTTGGTTTGGCATTGAATGAGTTCAAAGTTGAGATATTAACTCCAATGAGTTCGAACCGAGTGTATTTTTATTTTATTTTTCATATTCTTTAGATGATTCCAACTCAGCATGTTTAGTTTTATTAAACAAATTTTAATTTTTTATTGTAATCTTTCAAAACTAAAACATCAAATCAGAACTCAATAATAAATTTATGAAAAATAAAAGAACTCAATAGTCATTGAGAAAATTAGAAAAATCTTCTGAATACATTAAACTTGAAGATACATATCGGTAATCATGATAGAATTATTTTATTTTGACTAAAGCTTGTTGATCATAGTAGAAAAGACTTTGATCAGTATATTAAGTCGATTCCATGTGAATGTGGAAAACGTGTTTAAAAATATTATTTTTAATTGGGTTTGACAATTTTTAAATCTAACTTATCAATCATAACTAACATTTTTTTCAGGGTTCCACATAAGTTTATTTATTAATTGATGTGTTAATTTATTTTTTTAATTTTAAAAAATTAGTATACAAGTTTGTAATTCTACGTCATCTTTAATTAATTCATTATAATTTTTATTGGGTGTATAACTTTCTCAATTATAAATTTGGTTTCTATATTCATAATTTATTGATTTGTAAGAAAAACAATGTTAGTAGTTGATCTGGCTATCTTTATCATATGACAAATATTAATTGTGTTGCATAAGAATAAATTAAAATGGAAAATTGATCAAAATTTTTCCATTGCAAAATTTTTTGCCTAATGGTACCTAAAGACCTAGCAATATTCTTATGGGGTGCAACCATTCTTTAACCATGTGAAACATATCTTTGACTATTTGCAAATTATTGGCGGAAAAAAACTATATGCAAATCTCTAATGTTTTGCACTCACTTTAAATGCCTAAGTTCTTACTTCTTAAAAAACTATATGCAAACCTCAACAATTTTATCTACATAAATAAAATCTAAATTAACTAAATTACAATAAATAAATTTACATGTTGATTCTAATTAACTTATTATGTACATAAACTAATGCTTATAATTGATGAAACTATAAGGACCTACTAAAATAAGCTACCTACATTAAATTAAAAGTTATGTATCATTATAAAGACTTATGAGTTAATTTTCTCTTTAAACCACTTCTCAAAATTGTCATTATTTGTTAATTTTTAATTCTACTCACTTTGTCAAATTATTAAGAAAGTATTTTAAAAGAATATTGTCATATTTGGAATTTGTAAATTAATTTTCACGCTGTTTGATATTGTTCGAAACATTTTAAAATTATTTATGATTAATTTCTCCCATTTAAATTTGAGAAAATCCCAAAAAAATACAACATGAATTTTAAAATTCTAGAAAGATCACGGAAAGAGTAGTGATATGATATTTCATTAATCTAAGACAGAAGACTAAACTACCCAATTGATTCTTTGTCTCTCTCAAACACCCACCAATCCTCCCTCTCTCCCTCTCAAACTCTAAAACTCCACCTTTTTCTCTGCTTTGATGCCGACCACATTCCGTTTTCCGTATTCTTGATACACATTATAAATAACATGTGAAATTTCATAATTTTAGGGATTCTTAATCTCTTAAGGTTTGTTAATTTCTTAGCTAACTCTTAATATAATATAGTTTTGGATGTAGAGTTAGGAAAATGAGTCAACCCTTTAGGGCTTGATCTACATTGGCCGGCCCATTTCCATCTAACTACATAAAATGGGCCCCTTTTTTTGAAGTTTGGCCCATTTGTTTGCTGGATCAAGTTGACCCACGGGTCTCAATCCTATTAGTGCAAGCTTTTCCACCCAAGAGGGGTTGATTGGGTGTATAAAAATTCACAACTTAAAACACTTAAAGATAATTTAAAGCAAGATAGAGTTAGAAAGATATCAACAAAGATGAGCACACAAGATTTATATTGGTTCGGTTCAAACCCTTTGACTTACGTTTTGTCCCCTGAGGCATTCTGAGAGTTCCACTATCAATTCAAGATTAAAAAGGGTTCTTGACACCTCAGTACAACCTTATGGATTGTCATTCAAGCAACTCCCCCTTGCACTTTGCAATCAATACACTTCTCAATGTCTCGACACCTTGGGTTACTCACAATAAATTTAGACAATAATTTACTCTCTTGAAAAATAGATAAATGATCATTGAAGAATAATAAGTGTGTTTAGAAGATTAGCTTAGCAACACAATAAAAATTGAATGCTCAATGTTCTTTCTAGCTCTATGGTTATTAAAGTCTTGAATGCGGCTTCTTTTTATAGAATGAGTCATTAAATGATCGTTGAGACTCACGCAAGAAGCCGTTGGGTAACATTATCTAGAATTGCAATTTGTATCCATCGATGTATAGATAATACAGTATGATAACATTCTTTTTGTTCACACTCAAATATTAATTTATAAGTAGTTAATCAAAGAGTGAATATCATTGCAACTGTTTGAAGAGACTTTGTTTTACTAATATCGGGCTTCATTTGAATGGCCTATGATTTCATTTAATTCTAATGAGATGATCTTAAACCAAAAAACTCATGTTAATTTTAAGAATACCTTTATTTGAATGACATCCATATCTTCCAAATGTCGTGAAGATATATGTTTTATTCAAAAGAATGAAATCTTATTTGAATGAGAATTTAGAATACTTAGTTTTAAGATTGTTTGACTTAATTTGAATATCTTGAAAATAAATATTTCATTTAAATGGTAAAACTTCTATTCAAATGATCACCTAAAAACTTAGATATCAAATAGTCTGTCTTCATTTAAATATCTTGAAAATAACTGTTTCATTCGACTGACAAAACTTATATTATAAAGATCACCTAAAAACTTAGATACTAAATCGTCTAGCTTCATTTGAGTATCTTGTAAATAATTGTTTTATCCAAATGAGAAAACTTTTATTCAAATGAGATTATGAAGAATAGATTAAGATATCTCCTGGCTTTATTCAAATATCTTGAAAATAAATTTTTCATCCAAATGAAAAAACTTTTATCTGAATGAGACTTTGAAGAGTTGATTAAGATATCTCTTTGATTCATTTGAATATCTTGAAAATAAATGTTTTATCCGAATGAAAAAACATTCATTTGAATGACAAATCCTCATTTGAATGGAGTTTTGAAACTTAGAGAAAAGTATTTCAAATATCTTGCAGCCGATGTAATGAAAAAATGGAAATGATTATTTGAATAGAGTAGACCTCATTCGAATAATCTTGCCTTATCTGCAATTTTTCCTTCATAAATGGACCATTCTTTCGAATGAATATCAGTTAATTGGAAGGAAGTTTATCAAAACAGAAAACTCCAACTTTCTCATTTAAGTTACTTGATGCCAATTCTTTGCTAATTTCAAAGCTCATAATTTTATTATCATCAAAACATAAGGGTCGACAAGGCCCGTTTAACAAAAAACTACTTTTGCATCTTTTACAAGAAATCAAATTAAAACAATAAATTCTTAATTTAATAGAATACGTTGTCGTTTGCCTTTAACAAAATCCTTCCTGAGACATAGACTTTACCTTTTCTTTGTTCAATATATGTGTTGTTGGCTTCTCTTTTTGATAATCTATAATATTCCGGACATCCTCAAAAACAATTAAAAATTTCTCTCTTTGTTTATATTATACCAATTAAAATTCTGATGATATTTTATAAGTAAAAATTTCTTCACTGAACTTTTAAGAACCAAATGATAGATTCTTGAAAACTGAGTGAAATATTTTTTTTAAATCAATGAGAAGACTTTACAAAATAAACATCTCTTCTTATAAATATACTAGAAAAGTGTAAGGAGTTAACAAAATAAAAAAAACACTTGCGAATAAGTAAAAATTACAAAAAAAAAAAGGGAAAACAATAGAAAAACAGTCAAAAAAAAATTACAGAATTCGTTAGAATACTTGCGAATAAGCAATATGTTATATATATATTTTTAAATTTTAGAGTTCTTAACACAAAAATGCTCATGAAATTCAATTATGAAAAAGATAATATCAACTAATAAGTATTTGCAACATTATAAAAAAAGCAAAAATAAACATTAATAATATTAGCATTATTTATATGAATAACTTTTTCCAAAAATAAACGGGTCGGTCCTTTTAGCCTCTCAACTTTACAGGGCTAACCTTTTTTGGCCGATTTTTTTTTTAAAGCTCTAAGTCACGAGGCCGATCATTGACTTGAATAGGTTTAAGTGGGCTAACCTAATGGGCTTACCCATTTTCTCAGCTCCATTTTAATGCAAATTGAGCCTGTTATTTTTATTTTATGTAAGGAGAAAATAGCCTGATATGATTTTACCTCTACTGCCACATATCTAGATGGTGGTAAGTAGTAACAAATAAGCGCGGGCAAATTTTAAACATATGAATGTCTTAAAATCCCCTACAATATAAGATATAATTAAATGCATATTGTATATATTTGATTAGTGTTGGTTGATCACCTCAAACTATTGTCATAAATCTTGTTTGTTATTAATTTTGCATTTGGCTGATGAGAAAAGAATTGAGATACGATCTTTGCAGTAGATGGGTATAAGTATTTCACCATGTTTATTTGAATTTTGGTAATTGAATTGATTACACTTGTTAATAGAATTGACTACATTTGTTTATTTAATGATGTTAGAATCATATAGTTAGGGATTTTGTATATATTCAAGAAATAAATCAGGAATTAGCCAATCAATAAGAGATTAGTTAATTAATGGTATTAAATAGGCATAAATGCATAGGCTCTTCACTCCTATATATATAGACCTTTTTTATATACATATCAATTTAAGGAGTTCAGATTATTTTCTCTTTCTCTGTTATTAGTTTACAAATGATGCCGTTGTTGTGGTGAATTTACTGCACTCCAGTACGGAATTTACTTCACTCTGTTATCCAATTTACTACACTTATTTATGAAAATTTCTATATTTTTATAGTTAATGGCAACATCGTTGTGAAGTGAATTAGCACACTCAGTTTATGGAATGTGCAACACTTGTTTATAATGATGGAAGATTACATGTCATCCCTGGCAAGAAGCATTAGGACGAGAGGCTTAAAAGTGTTTACAACTTAAAGTTTTCTTGTTATCTGAATATATGTAATATATGTAAAGTAGCTGCTATTAAAGGGATTTTGGTTTTCGGTAAATGTAATCACTTTACTGGTCAATTTTGTTGAAAGTTTTGTTTATCCTGAAAAATAATGTTGAATGAAATTGTGTTGTTAGTTGCTTTTTCATTATATGAAATTGTTGAATAATTGAGTTGCAGGTGTAATAAATGGTTTAAATAATGAATTCTTGCTTGAATTCCCCGGAATTTAAAATAAAAGTTTGTAAATGAAGTTAATAAAATTGTCAAGATGAATGTAGATGTTATCAATCACTGCTTTAATTCATTAACCCTTGTTTGAATTTTCCAAGTATGGAATTTGTAAAAATTGGTAATCAATGACATTATTAAAATAATGAATAATTAATTTACAAATGTTGTCAATCATGTTCCACACTTGAAAAAATAGGACTAATTGAATGAATTTGTAGAAAATTTATTACACTTGTCTGGAATTGATGCAATGGATTAATAATTATGATTTAAATAATGAGCCCCTTGGTTGAATTAGCCAAGTTTGGAATATTAATAAAATTAGTTGTTAATGGAATTTCTTTCTTCCCCAAAGCACATATATTCTCCTAATGGAAGAAATCTTGTTCGAGATACTGTTCAGTACTAACATGAGTATCTCTCCTAATAGAAATTTGAACATTAATTCACTACATTATAAGAATACTAAATGTAAGCACTTCTCTTTACAGAAATTTGAACATTGGTTCACTACATTATAATAAATTAACTCCTTCGGCAAGATATAACTCATGTCGGTCGGTTGTTAATGGTGTTTTTGAAAGTTGTGAAAATGGTTAAGTTTTACGGTTTATTATATACTAGGGGTTTGGCCCATTGTAGGCTTTCGTTGATATAATATTATTTCCCGCTTTTGGTAAAAAAACATATATTTCAATTTTCAAAATTTAATTTAGACTCTTGTGACTAGTCAAATCTAATTAAAACCATTTTACTCCACCATCCTGTCCCAACCTATCCTTTTGTTCATAGTTTGCTGGCAATTGGTTTATTCTTATAAAATCTACCGAATCAGCTTTTTGCAATTTCTTGTTACTAGCAAAGTCAAAATGTTTGTTCCTTCGTTGCAGCTGCTATTCATTGTCTTTAATGTTGAAGAGAGAGCTTAGTCGTATTAGATAATATATTTGGCTTGTGAGATATTAGTCTTGGTTAAAATTAAACAAGCAAATATTTATATCTTGTTTAATTTTTCATAGATCAAGTAAGGGCAAACATGGATGTCCAGTGCTGAATAATTGTAAAAATCAAGAGTTAAGCTATGAGTGAGGCTATCGTGAACGAGAATTCAGGTACATGATAAGTGTATATTTCATCATGTTAATTCATATATTTTGGCATGGAAAATAGAGATAAATGGCTTAAAATATTGAGTTTTTTATGAGCATAATGTTGTATGAAGCATGAGGAGATTTTAGGAAATAAATACTTTATTTAGTGAACTTGCTGTTTTGGGACTTAACTGTATTTTCTGGAATTGCAGTGACTGAAAGGGGATAATTACAGACCAAATTTATTGCAGAAAGGGACCTTGAGCTATGCTATGCATTTTGATTAATGAGCTTAGGGTTTTTCTAAGTTGAAGGGGCAGAGAGTGACGGCTAGAGGCTGAAAAAGAGGAGAAAAAACTCACATTAAAGAGGGAAGACTTAAAACACGTTTTTCCATATTTGTGGAGGAGGAGAGGTTTAGGTGTACACCCTCATTCTTCATATGCAGCCCTAGCACCCATTCCACTTCATCTCCAACCACAAATTCGTCCAACCCTTGCTGTTCCAGAGAAGAAAACCATCATCAACTCCATTGCTCATATTCATCTTCTGCAACACCCAAATTCCAGATTCAATGACTGATTTCTTCTCCTTCTTTCTTGCTGTGTGTTCAACTACTATGAGTAGCTAAGCCTCCTTTGTGGTTCCCTTGAGGTGTATAATGGCCTGAGCTCATGCTCTTCATTGGAGTTCTCCATAGCTCTCGGTTTCGGCATTTACGTAAGATATTTTCAATTCTTTGTTGCTGGAACTGTTCTGTGTCAAGCCTTCAAAAGCTTGATGGTTGAGCTAGGAGCTTATTTAATTGACTTTGTATGATCCTCATTAGAGTAGGTTTAACTATGATGATTAATGCTTGGTTGAGACTATTTTTCATCTAGTTGGGCTGAACATGTTTATTAATGTAATGGTAATTACATTTATGGATTGGAAGTAATTGAATGAGATTTTCCTTTGAGCTTCTTCCTGCTGTAATATTTCAATTGAAGCTTGGTTAAGATGTTTAATTAAAGTATTTTGAGATTTGAATCTGGTGGTATCCAAGGTTCACCTCTAGGCTCAATTCATTGAACTCTTATCTTTAATGGAGCTAGGAAGGCCAAATCTCAACTCAAGGAGACTACATTTTATTATTTTACATTTAATCCAAGATTAACTTTGAATTGCTCACTGTTTGAAATCAATTGCAATATGTCCATTTTCATTGCTAAAAAAAAACCTAAAAAGAATAGCTAAATTTAAATTCAGTTGTTTAATTGTTTTTCCAATCAGGTTTTTAACAAGGTTTCCTTTTTAACTTTGATTGCAATGTTTAAAAGCTTGAATTAAACTCCTCACAAGCAACGACCTAGGTGTGCAACACTATACTACATTTTTTTTATCACCTAGTATTTTGAAAGCCTATACGACTAAGGGTGATTTCAGTACGACGGTGCCATCCAAGGAAGAGGCAGATGTCCTCAAACAGTGTCAAAAGAAGGTAAGGAAGGGAGAAGGGCACACAATTGGAGGCCGTGGAATCATTCCTCGGGTGGAGGACTTGATGGAGGCAAATGGCGAAGGTGATGAGGAGGTGAGAGATGGACGGCTGAGGCCAAGCGAAGTATATCCTAAAATGTATAAGTAGATGTGTGTAAATGAACATGTGACAGAGTATCATGGAGAGGATGAGAATGATGCCTGCTAGCTGGATGACGGCTAGAAACAACGAATTAGAGTGGAGCACATAGAGAAGGGTCCGTATATAACTCTTCTATCGGAATTTTGCTCCCTACTAGCAAGGAAATGGAAATGCTCACTCTTTGTTACGGTAATAGGAAGGATGGTTCGTGAGGATCAACTAAGCTTGAAGTTAAACAAGATATGGGGGGAGGTGACTATAGTCAATGTGGGCGCTAGTTTTTTCTTGGTTTAGTGCCCCTCTTAGGAGATTTATGAGTTGGCATTAACGGGAGGGCCCTAGTTGATGTTCGATCTCTATATTAGTGTGCAGCTGTGGAAAGAGGACTTTGATCCTGATGATGAAACAATAACAAAGGTCGCAGCCTGGGTGCGTATCATAGAGTTGCTGCTAGATTATTATGACAAGGTATTCTGTATGTTATTGGTAATCAAATCGGCTAGGTGTTGAAGGTGGGTTCAAATACAATGAGGAGGGTAAAGGGCCTTTTTACTCACCTCTGTGTCCAACTTGATCTAACTAAACCATTGGTGCCATGTATCATGGTAAACAGCAAAGAGAAGAAAATTGAATATGAGGGCCTTCACCTCATTTGTTCTAGATACAACAAGTACGGGCATGATAAAGATCAATGCCAAATGGTGGTGGAAACTCAGAGGTACCACAAATAGAAAGGATGTATGAAGCATCACCATCAGGGCAAGAGGCAACTGTCAAGCCGCAGTCAACATTTAGGGACTAGATGGTGGTACAAAGGAGCTGCCAGAGCCAATGATCAGAGACCCAAGTTTGGAAAGGAAAAGATCTTCACAGTTCCCCCTGCCATACCAAGACGCATACCTCGAGATCAAGATTTGCTGCATTAGAGACAATCATGGGATAAAATCAAGCACCGAACTTGGAGGAGAATAATTTGGAGCAACCACATATGCCATCTAAGGAGATTACTAACAATCATAAAGTAAGGACAAAACAAAATATAGGGCATGAGGGTAATGGGTCGAGATTAAATAATCCAAAACAGAAGAAACAAGGCCACCAACCACTTGTGGAGTACCTAAAGGCAAGAGTAGGTTTGATAAAATGGGCCATGATGTGCAAGACCTAAGACACCTCATAATGGACCAAGCATATGAAGAAGGGAGTCTTCAACCTCAAAATGAACTAGACAGTAGGCAACATCGACATAGATCAGTGGAGCGCTCTCGTCCATTGCATGCACCGGTAACTACAGATGAAGGTGGCAACCCCTAAAATCTTGGGGACCCTATCCACTCGACCTACAGTGTGAGGGTGAACCCCTTGTCAAACGTAGATGCACCAGAAACCCAACATGTATGAAGGGGTGACATGCTGATGGGCGATGACTGTAACATCCTGAATCTTATTTTTATACCTTAATTATAATTAAGAAATAATTATTTGTAATTAAAAATAATAATAATAATATATTATAATAATATATTATATTATAATATATATATATATATTTTTTATTGAGGTGGAGAGCGTCGGGGGAAAGAAGAATCAAAGTAAAAAAAAAATAATAAAATGTTATTATATTATTATATTATATTATATTTTATTATATTAATATATTATATTTTATATAATTAGTGGAAGAGGGAATCACGGAATGTCTACCATTGTAATATATTATATAATATTATTATATTATTATATATTATTATATTATTACATGATATATTATTATATTGAGAGGAATGAAAACGGAATTGAGCGCGCCGTGGCTATAAATACATACTTATGCATTCTCTCCTCTTCATCATAGTCGTGACGGAGGAGAGAAGGAAGAGAGAAGGAGTATTGCATTCCTGACTCCAATATGTTGAGATAATTTGGGTAACGAAAATCTCTTCTTTTCAATAAATTTCTTTCATGAAAGTTGTTCTATATATTTTTATCTTTCTAATG
>QFDD01005883.1:0-11801 GCA_006871305.1 Vachellia collinsii | reverse complement strand
TCTCTCTCTCTGTTTGTTCCCCCCTTTTTTGTCAAAACCATTTCCTTATCCTTAAAACACATTTTCCCTGCCAAGCGCGCCCTTCCACTTAGAATTTAAAATTCCATATTCCTCTTTCAAAAAAGTTGGATCTTCGAGTGTGACAGGTCTTTTTCCCTCTTGGTCTTCAACTGAACTTCTCCGAGATTGATTGCTTTCCCAAAGATGTCATTTGAATGGGCAGATTTACCTCGTGAATGCTGGGAATTGATCCTCCGATCGCTCAACCACCGCTGTGACTACGACTCTGTTTCTTTGGTTTGCAAAGGATTCTACTCCATCACCAGGCGCCTTCACTCCTCTCTCACTATCCACGACTCTTCTATTCCCTTCCTTCCTCGCTTTTTCGTCAGATTCCCCGCTCTCAAGCTCATCGATCTCAGTAATTTCACTCGCGATCTCAATCCCGTGCTTGCCCAGATTTCAAAATCTCGATGGGCCCTCGATTCCCTCAATATCTCCAATAGGAAATTTCTTCCCGTCGATGGACTGCAAAAATTGGGTTCGAAGATGAGAGATGATCTCAGGATTTTGATCTGTTCCGGTATTGGAGACCTTCAGGATAGCGATCTAGTCGTCATAGGTGATTCCTTCCCGCTTCTTGAAGAGCTTGACATTGGTTTTCCCGAATTTGATCCCAAATTTACCGTATCTGATTCTGGGTTCATGGCGTTGACTACGAGGCTGAAGAACCTACGCAGGATCAGAATTGGTAATTGTCTCATCACTGATGTCTCTCTGCATTCTCTGTTCGCGAACTGTGAGTTTCTGAGAGAGGTCGCGCTTGAAGATTGCAGCTTCATATCTCAAGTGGGCATTGCTTCTGCCATTCTCAGGAGACCGTATCTGATTTCCATCTCCCTCAATAATGTCAAGGATATGCGTGTACCCATCATTCCAAATTTTATTGATTCACTGAGGATTTTGAAAGGTTTAACCGTTTTTGAATTTCTATACGTCTCTGTATCGGATGAGTTGCTCTGTTCAATGGCAGATGCGGATCTTCCATTGAGTAAGTTTATCCTCAGGAAATGTTCCGACTATACATTTGCTGGAATATCTTGCTTGTTGGCAAAGTGTCAATCTGTTCGATACTTGGATCTTCAGGATGCCAAACTCACAGATCAAGATATGAGGGAGTTATCTTTGTTTCTTCGTAATGTGACCTTCATAAACCTAAGTTTTTCTTCGAAGCTGACCAATTCAACATTTCTAACTCTCACAAGAAACTGTCCTTTGCTTAGTGAGATCAGAATGGAGAGGACGGCTCTTGGGACAGAAGGCCTACAAGAAGATTGTTTGGGTGATTTTGTCGTTCACCCTCAAGTGAAGACTCTCTACTTGGGTAGTAACTTTAACTTGAAGGACGAAGATGTCAAAAGGTTTGTTTCCATGTGTCCCAATTTAGAGCTTATTGACATAAACACTTGTTGGAATATCACAAAAGGTGTATCTGAAGCTTTAAGGAACTGCCATGAGATTACACATCTGAGCATAGCTGACTGTGCAGCAGTGACTGGATTCGACATAGGGTTTGAATTGCCCAAACTAGAGGTGATGAACTTGTCTCAAACAAGGATTGATGATGAAGCCCTTTTAATAGTTTCAAAGACTTGTTGTGGGCTAACACATTTGGAGTTGCAGAATTGCTTTAATGTGACATCAAATGGAGTGAGGCATGTGATGGGAAAATGCAGTAGACTGAGAGAGATAAATTTGAAGCACTGTAATAAAGTGTGTGCTGATATTATTCCATGGATGGTATGTTCAAGATCTTCATTGAGAAAAATAATGACTCCCCCCAGTTTTCGTGCCAGTGAGAGCCAGACAAAACTCTTCTTGCGGCATGGATGCCTTGTATGTTAGTACTGGACTGCAAGTAATCCAGAGACTCTGGAGGGCGTCTCTTGAATGTAAAATATGTTTTCTTCATTTACATGACAAACAAATCAGTAAATGTCAACCGCAAGCTGTACCAATGGCAACTTCACCCCTATATTTAGAGGAGGTCTGAAGCTCGGGATGGCTGTTAACATGCTTGTGTATGTTAAAATTGTATAAATAAAAAAAAGATCAATAAATTAGTATTTTGCATGTATTATATTTATGCTTTGTAATGAAATTGTAATAACCAGTGGAAAACAGTGTTTTTCTGTGTCTTGTGTTAATGAAGGTGAAGAGCAAAGGGACACCTAAGCCTCTCTCTTGTGACAAAGTAAGACACATGGCACCTCACAACCTTTCTTCACGATTGCTATAAATGGAGAATGTCTCCCTCAAGTGATGCATCACGGAAGAAATCTTGTTCCTTTTGCTCATTTTGTTACTCATTTGTTTGATATTTAATAATATGCTTGACTGATATTGTTCCTTCTCAATCGTCCGAAGTTGACTGCATAGACTGGTCAAAGATCGGATAACTCTTCCATAGTTGTAATGGAGTCAAGAGACATGGCCAAGAAAGGATGTGCTTGTTAGTGGTTTCTACTCCAAAAACTTCCCTTGGGTTTCTCGAAAAAAATTTTATGATTAAAAAAATTATCAGCAATTGATAACAATGTACTCAAATTTTAAGTGACAGTCTTTAATATAAAAACTAATTGATTTTTATTGAAAAAACTGAAAAAATTGAAAAATTACTTTAAATTATTTATATTTATGATTTTTTTTAAAATTAATTTGTTTAACTTATAAATTAATATATAATATAATAATACACATAAATAAATATTTTTAAGTTATATATTTAACTTTATTAATCTTTCTGATAAAAATCAATTAACTCTTATATTATGAATAAAAAATAATATATGATTATCAATATTGTATTTAAACGTATAATTACGAGTTGCCAATAAAACATTAACATGTAACAATTCTTTAATTGACAAGTACATGTTTGAATTTTGACAAGTCAATCTCTGATTGTGATATGTCACATTTACTCACGACCCAAATCAAGTCTTTTCAACATTTGACCTTGAAATGTATTTTCACTTCAATCCAGCAGCCCTGCAGAAGAATTTTTGGGTCCAAAATGCTATTATCTTGCTTCTGGGGATCATCAATGGCATTCTCTCGTATAACATTCTGGCTTACCTCAGGACAAATTTTCCAGTCTTCCTTTTTTTTTTCATTTCATTCCAGCCTTGCCATAAGGTGGTGTGCTGGGAAATATTCCACAGGCTTTTGCACATTGCTGGGAAACATTCCACAGACTTCTCAGTTCAGAATATGTTAACATGCATTTCCTCCCCAACAACACCAAATATCTCGTCCACCCTATGGACACAACGATTCATTTAGATTTCAAACGTACTTACATCGATGAGTATATTTTATATACATTCATTCATGCTATGCATTTTCTGCGTTCGTACCTGTTAGTGTCTATGTTCACTTCTGCAAGCCATGTCGTCAAATAAACCTGCAAGAACTCTAATAATCTCATCAAAGAAATAAAGACTATATATTAGTTTTAAACTTTAATGTAGATGCTTGCTACGCCTCACATTTTCATAACCTTTTCATATTGAGAAAGATGACAAGGATGAAAAATGAAATGGCTGTTTTGTTCAGAGCACAAAATATGGAACGGCTTCTTTCCCCCTTTCCATATGGAACGGCTTCTTCCCCCTTCCACATTTTCTTGAGCCAATATAGCTGGGGAGAAGAATTATGGCATACCACAATAATCATGCCTTACCAACAATATTACAAGCGTGTTTAGACTTTAGATTAGCTTTTGGAGAATAAATTTGGGAAAAATTTGATTGAAAGAATAGATTTTCAAAAAGCTAATCAGGGTAGCTTCTCCCAGACCATGGTTTTGCTGCCCTCTCCAAATCATGGTTCTGTCTGATACTCTCATTAATCTATTTACGGTTTTTAGCCGGTGTTTGGATAGTTTGCAGGAAAACCAAAATTTTGATGTAAAAAGTGCTTTTCTAGGAGGATGACCAAAAAAAAAACACCCAATACTTGTTATAGATTTATATAAAAAATAAATACCTGTAAAACCTCAGGCTCGGGTTGGTTGTTAAATTTTAGAGCTTCCATGTCAGATTTCCCATCCCTCAGTCTTGGAGGGACTGGCCCACAGGTCTTCTCACAGTAAAGATTGCAGTTCTGCAAGTGGTTGAATTCACCAGCATAAAGCTCATCTGACCAATTTAGTTGGTTGCCTTGTGAGATGTTTTCATAACCAATGGACAAGAACTCAATAATAAGCAATCGCTGCCCATTTAAAATAAGTTCCATAATAACACCAAAGCAAAGAAGACAGTCAGAAATATATCAAATGAGAAAAAGATCACGGGACAAGTTGCTGATCTCACCTTCAAACACAGCTCCCAGCTAAACATTTGAACAAGCTCCTCAGCCAATTTCTCTGAGAAATTTCAAGATTTGTAACTTTTATAATTAGTAAATTGCACAAATAAAATGTATTAGATAATAATACTCCCCCGGTCCTCAATATAAATTCTACTTTAATGAAAAAATTGAACTGCAAAGTGAGTCTTACATTAAGGGGCTGGGGGAGAACATTGCCCTATATTTTCCTCCACGTCTTGTTGGATGGAAATAAGGACGATATGACATTGATTTATAAGCTCAACAAACATATTCTATCAATTGAACTCTAATTTCTCATGTAACTCAGGATCAACTGAAACTTGACCTTAGAATTGACAGCCTAACTATGCATAATTGCATAGAACATTAAGAATTGATAACTTGCTTAAAGCAAGCATATAGTTTGAGAAACTCCCTCCCTCCCTCTCTTCAAGGGGGATCGTAAAGTCATACCATGAGAAGCGATTGATAAAAATGAAAATACAGGGACATTGCCACCATCTCCAGAATCGCTCTTGTCTTCAGAAAAACAAGAAAACTGTAACAGTGGACTATTATTTGCTCCTTTAAAGAAACATCTCATTGACCTGGTAGTATTGATAATGTCACCAACTACGGCAACCTGAAAATTGTATGAAGAATAAAACGTGCACAATAAATCAATTCAGTAACATCTGGCGCATGATCGCCATAACAAACTATCCAGTAACATCATGATCAATAACCCATGTACAATGTTAGCTCATCACATTTCTGTGCAAGTTCATAATGACAATAATTACAAAGGGATATAAACTGTACCATCTCCTTATACGTGGACAATAGCTGGCTCCTCAAAAGTTCCTGAAACAGACACAAATAGTGAAGCATAATCTATCATGCTGGAGGAATTCACCAAAAACAAATAATGATCAATTCTTGAAAGATGTAGTCATTAATTCTGACATTATATCATAAAAACATAACCCAAAATAAAAAAGATAGTTTTGACTGGTGTCAGTGTCCTAGTTAAAACTACCTCCAATACAAGTTAATACAAGTTCAAATTGCTCCAGCAAGATTTACCAAATCCATATAAACAAGAACTACCTGATGCTTCGATAGTTTGAAACAAGCTCTCTTTCTTATATCAGGCATATCGCTTAGAACACCCAAGTCCATATTAGGCATGTACCTGCATCAATTATGAAACAGAAGCATAACTACAAGCACCTTTAATTCGCAGTGAATAAAACTTCTTCTCTCCCGCCCTTTTAAAAGGGTTTTAATTGCGATTCATGTTAGTCATAACCGAAACAAATCTATACATTATACAATATACACGATTTCATAATACTCAGCGATAGAGTCACATTTTTCATAGTTTCTAATGCGAAACTGAGTTTTACCAAAATAAGAAGAATTGAACTTACTTATAGATTACCTTTGGGAGAGAAGAGAGTTGACAAGAGAAGTAGCGCGAGATCTTCCGGAAGAAGAAAGAGAGGACCATTGGTTCCTAAAAGATGCTAATTTGGACCATTGGTTCCTGAGATTTCGCTGCGCAGCTGGTCTCCATAGTCTGACCACCGATGGCGGCAATAGGGATGAAGTCGAGCTGGGTTCGGAATCGCTGGTTCGCGAGGAAGAGGATGTTGTTGGATTAAAGGTTTCCATCATTGAGAAATTCTGAGCTCTATAGCATTCACAAACGGCCCATTTGATTGACTGAAACTTCAGCGAGGGAGATGGAAGAGTACGGATTTCCAGCTGTGGAGCTGTTTGACAGGCGAGGGAGGAACGATTTCATTCAAAAGCTTATTTTTCAGGAAAAATCTGAATAAATGATATTTGAATTACTCAAATTCTAATTTAGGTTATTGAACTTAACAAATCTTTAATCAGATTATCAGACACAATTAGTGATTTAGAAATTTGGTTAAATTACCATCATACCTTTAGTTATTAAAAAAATTTAAAAAAACATTATTTTTATCACCCCATGCTTCCTTTTCATTATTTCCTTTTTTTAGTTTTATCAATCCCTTTTCACCCTGTTCTTCCGTCGTCTCACCACTCCATTTTCACTATTTCTTTTTTTGTCTTTTTCCCATCCCCTTTTCACTATTCCAGTACCCTTTTCTTTGCATCAGCATAGATTAAAAAGATTCCTATATAATTTGAATCAGCAAAACTTACTTAAAATTAACGAAGGACCGGAAACAATGGAATGGAACAATGAAACGCTGGCGGCTCAGGAGGTGTGGCGGATGGGAAGAAAAGGGTACTGGAATAGTGAAAAGGGGATGGGAAAAAGACAACAACGAAATAGTGAAAATGGAGTGGTGAGGCGACGGAAGAGAAGGGATTGACAAAAATAAAAAAAAATAATGAAAAGGAAGTATGGGGGTGATAAAAATAATGTTTTTTTTATTTTTTTTAATAACTAAGGGCATGGTGGTAATTTAACCAAATTTATAAATCCCTAATTATGTCAGATAACCTGATTAAAGATTTGTTAAGTTCAACGACCCAAATTAGAATTTAAGCAATTCAAATGTCTTTTATTGGGATTTTGCCTATTTTTTTTATATTACCTCCTAATTTTTTAAAAGATTAAAATAATTAAATAAATAATTTAATTATAAAATATACTATAAAATATGTTCATATATCATTATATTATATATCAAATTATAAGTTAAACAAATTTTTTTAAAAATATAAATATATATGTTAATTAATATTTTTAATGTTCAAAAAAATTTAACTAATTTTAATACTAAAAATCAGATATAATAATATTTTTCTTTTGTGTAACTTAAACCATGAGATCATTAGTTTTTTTTCTCTAAATCTAATTTTATTTTAAAAGTTGCATCGTGTGAATAATGTCATATTGAAAGTTTTTTACTGTAATATCACCTCTGCAAATGTTAAAAAGAGAGCAATACCATCAGTTAAGAAAGTTAATAATTTTGACTGTCCGTTTAATTGATATATCACACAGCCTCATCATGTAACCACCTTAGCATCCATGTGAATTTAATTAGTGACTTAGCATATAAACCCAATTAGATTAAAAAAAAACTAAGGACAATGTTGTTGAGAAAGATCAAATTAGAGTCAAAGAATAAAATATGTTGCTATTATTAAGAGTTTTTTTAAGAATAAATAGAAGACCATATAAATCTGGCATAAACAGTAGTACTACCTTCGGCCTCAAGTGTAGAAGCTAGTGCCATGAAACTCGTGATATTTAGCCAAAGAGATCAATAATAAACATAATTTTCTGTTATCACTGTGATGTAATTTTGCGTATTTTTTTACTTTTAATTAATTCATCCCCTATGATCATAATACTTATATATATATATATATATATTATATAGTTGTGTTCTATGTTTTTCATTTTTATTCTTGTAAGATCATTACAACTAAACAAAAGGTTTATTTCAATTTTCAATATAAAATATCAATTCATTTTGTTTTTCAAATTTATAATTTCTTCTCAATGTATTCCTATTAATTGCATATAATAAGTTATTTATATTAAGGGTAATTACAATACACATAATTAAAAATAGTAATTCATGAAAAATAATAATCATTTATTATAAATAACTAACTTAAAATATATCTATAACTTAAATTATCTATCATTATCTAAGTATAATGTATGGTATATGAAGCACAGTTTGAATACAGTGGAAGAATTAAATTTACTCTTGCTTGGCTAAATAAATGTGTTTGAGATGCAAATGGTTTCATTCGGATTAACCTTTTTAATTTGTTTCAATAACATTGTATTCAAAGCATCCAAAGATCCACATAATGACCTATCGTCCGTGGGTTCAACTGACTAAAGGATTGTGCTAATACTTTCACCAAAAGGGGAGTGTTCAATCCTAGGATGTGCTACTTTATTATAACTTCATTCATAAGGAGGCATCTTCACAACTTAGTGAAACTGGATGGACCTATCTTTTAAAACTAGACAGAAATGACTTGCTTATCATTCTCTAGTGCTAGCAGAAACAAACCCTAATAGATTATGAGTTAAGCCCCAGCCCTAAGATCGTGGATGAGTACAACCCCTTCCCTTAAATTCTATATAACGTACTATTGATGTTCAAGTTGCTGCTGCTGCTGCTGTTTTTTTTTTTTTTTTTGCATAAATGGAACAAGATGTCCAAAAGCAGCTATATTGAGGATTTGTGCAAAGTTGAAGAACCACAATTTCCTACCAATACAAACTAAATCATCCCCACTTCGACCTTCAAGTGTAGTCATGCGAATTTAAACCAAGTCACATAAAAGGTTATGATTGCACCTATTATCCTTTTTATTTCCCTCACCCCAGAAAAAAGAAGCATTATATACAATCACATTGGTCACTTAAAAGGATCCAAATTGCTTAGACAGAAAGAAGCAAAGTTATTTTGATTCCAGAAGCCCAGCGGCCTTATAGCTCTCAACAGAATCAACTAGTGTTTCGTCCAATGGCCTGTATCTCCAACCCAACCTCTGCAGTTTCTCTGAGCTCAACTTCATGCTATCATCCACTTCAACAAACCTGCAAAAGTAATAACACTTGTAAAATTCACAAGATGAAATAAAGTACACCATGAGCAGCCACAGAAACTGTCAAATGCTAAATAGTAAATAGAAATGAGAGCATATATTTCCTTTGTTTTCATAAACCGTATTAGAACTGAACCTTACTTTTTAGGGTAGCTATAGTTTGGGTATAGGCTCCTTAATTTCACCACCAAGTCATCGGTCATGATAGAATGTGCAGTGCACAAGTATCTGCCCTCTGCCTCAGGCTTCTCATATGCCATGAGTATTGCATCAGCTACATCACGCACATCTACGATCCACCGTTGTTTATTCTCCAGTGACTCAAGACCTTCAGTTTTACCACAAATATTGTAATAAAGAAGCAGGTGATCAAATTGCCAACCCTAAATTCATTATATTGTGAAAAATAAAGCCTTGCAGGTCTTAAGATGAAATGTAATAAAGTTGTTTCTATGGTATAAAACAATGAGGCATCAGCATTCAGCATATTGCAAAACAAAGAATTTGACAAGGCATTAACTAGAACCTTTAAATAGTTTGAGGAGAACCAAGCTACTTGCATTGACCGTGGATGCCTGCAAAATTGGCCCCAACACAAGGGTAGGACAAATAGTTACCACTGAGAGCCCGGTGTTTCTGGCAAAATCCAGGGCCTGCAACTCTGCCTCTGTCTTGGCATAGTAATACCAGTTCTGAATCATGAATGAAACGAGTAAGGAAACATTCTTGATAATTGAGTGAATGAATTGCAAAGTATTATCACCAAATAAAAATTCTCAAGTAAAATAGTATGCCCCATTATAGACTTTGTTACTTTCAAAATGAAGGACAAATAACAGATCCGAACCATAAGCTCATACATAAGTTATAGAAGTTCACAGCCTCAGACCTTTGTTCTTCTGCAGTACTCTTTATCAGACCAACAGGACTCATCAATAATTCCATCCTTGGGCAAGTTTGGGTTTATGGAAACAGCGGCTTGAGAAGATACATAGACAACCCGTTCCACTTTTGCTTCAAGACAAGCTTTGAGGACATTAGTGGTGCCCGTCACAGAAGGCTCAATCATTTCTACCTGCAGAAAATTTTGATTACAACATCAAAAAAACACATGGGAAAAGTCAAGTGCAAGATATCATTCGGGGCTTGCTCTCAATATTGAAACTCTCAAATGAAACCTAATATCCAAGACTTCAATTGGTTTGATTTACAAATAAACATAGCCTAAATTTCATTATGAGTTTACTCAAGAGACAAAACAGAAATTTCATCAAACACTGTGCTGCTAGCTGGATTCACTCGACATGCAAGTTCTCTCTCTCTCTCTCTCTCGCTCTATATATATGTGTGTATATATATCATGGATTACTGCTGCATTGGTTGAAAAAAGGAAAGTCTAAAGTCCATTGCTGCTACCAATAACAAAGGACAGTGTGTATGCAGGAAATGACAAAAATTACGACATTGTTTTGAACTAAGTTAGAATTTCACGTCAACATGATGAACTAATACAAGATAATTATGTCGTCAGTTGAATGAAATTAGGAGGTTCATTTCGCTTTGCAATTCTGAAGTAATTTCCATCAACAAAAGTGAAATCTTAAGAATACACGCGTTATATAATGAAACAACAGTTTCAACTGATGAAGGCAAAATTTAAAACGAGCTTGCATAGCAAAAGGTGTCCTAAACATTCTACAAAACAAGTAGTAAGAACTCAGTTTATTTAAATCCACGGAGTAAAAACTTGCCTCAGGATTGGCTACAGTTGTAGAAGGCACGGGACTAGCAACATGGAAAACTGCTCTACAACCAGAAATCGCCGAAGAAAGAGACTCATAATCTAACAGTTCAGCCTTGAAGAGCTTAAGGTTCTCAGAACCTCCCTCGAATTTAAACAAGTGATCATACTTCTG
Source organism: Vachellia collinsii (assembly GCA_006871305.1). Classification (NCBI taxonomy): domain Eukaryota; kingdom Viridiplantae; phylum Streptophyta; class Magnoliopsida; order Fabales; family Fabaceae; genus Vachellia; species Vachellia collinsii. The sequence goes on along the minus strand of QFDD01005883.1, from coordinate 927 downwards.
GTTACCTAATCAGACATTAATAGAGTTTAAGAAATAGAAGCAAGGATAAGGGAAAAAAAACACCTCAATATTTTGTTCAATTGAACAAAAAATAAAGCATAAATTTATGCATTCCGGTAAGACATGGAACAGAAAAACGTGATTCAATAATGCGATAAATGAAACCGATCTAATCCAAAAGAGAATAAACGATTTCAGAATGAGTAACAAAATGGAAGAGGAAGAGGAAAATGAAAGAGACCAGGTTGTCTGACGGTGCCATGAACAAAATAGTTCTTGGAGAGGAGAAGCTTGACGAGCCAAGACGACAAAAAACCTCCAGCACCAGTCACGCAAACCTTGGTAGCTACACCTGCCATTTCCCTATCCTCGCAACTCTGACCTCAAGAAGCAACCACTCTTTTATGGTGGTTTTTGGGCTATTTTTTTTCCCCCGGACGTAGAGGCTCCACGTGGTTTGTGAATTGTGTTTTTCATGAAAGCCTCCGGAAATCGCAGTAATAGAAGGTATAATTGTGATGATCTTATTTTGTTTGCAAAAGCAGATATGGATCAAGCAGCTGTGATTAAAGCGGTATTAGATGACTTTTGTGAGATTTCAGGGCAGAAAGTCAATGTGCATAAATCACGTATTTTTTTCTCAAAGAATGTCAGTCAGGGTAGGAGCAGAGTAATTAGGGACTTTTTGCAATTTACTTCGACTGAGAATTTGGGGAAATACCTTGGAATGCCTATTTTACATGAACGAACTACGAAGGCTACTTACAAATTTATTCTGGACAAGATAGATGCTCGTTTGGCTGGGTGGAAGCCGAATATGTTATCTATGGCAGCAAGGCACACATTGGTTTCCTCAGTGGTATCAGCCATGCCTTATTATGCCATGCAGACAGTTCCTCTACCGTTAGGAATCTGTGATGAAATTGA
>QFDD01005882.1:0-15462 GCA_006871305.1 Vachellia collinsii | reverse complement strand
GTTGCAATTCAATTGAATGTTTAATCATCTGAATTCTATATCTATCTTTTTCATGTACTTCAAATCCTTCTCAAATAACTTTTTTTCAAAGCTTCAACCAAAAGATCTGAGGACGATAAATGACAGGAATCCAACTTATTCAATTGCAGTTGCATTGTACTCATCTGAACATATTTTCATTTATGTTAACTTTACTCTAAAATTTAATCATTTTTTAATTTTATTAATATTAACTCTATTCTAAAATTTAATAATTTTTAATTTTATCGATATTTAATATTTGTCGCAACAAAAATAAAATAATCAATATATAATAAATTAAAAAGTCGCAACAAAAATAACATAATCAATATATAATAAATTAAAAATAAAATTGTATATTTATATAAAAGAACATATTAAACAATTTCTCTCCGATCTTTTTACACTTTAAATGGGATGAAACAGTTGTATGCGTGACTGGGCATTCACTTATAACTTCACTGTGTATGAATGCAAATTTCTTGCAACACCAAAAATATACAATTTAAAGAATTATTTTGCAATTTAGAAGCGAACAATAAACGCCATATTTTAACTGGTTATAAGGCTATGAGTTATTAATGCATCTTACTTCCTTTAATTTTTTTTTTAAACTTCCATTTACTCCCTTTAATTTAAAAGAAGCAAAAGACATAATAAAAACAATCTTCTACTGATAAATATTAAACAAGTATTGACAATTAACAATAAATATATCAAAAATTAAAATATGAAAACCAAACCATTCGAATCAACGTCGAATGATCTAGTTCTGTTATATAGCCAAGTAGAGAGCAACCATTTGGATCATCTATCTGTCATTCTGTGAAGACATAAAGGGACAAAGAGATAAACAAAAACCCACTTCATTGATCATTCCATTTCTCTCAAAACATTGTCCAAGAACAAGAATCCAAATAGACAAACGTACTGTGCCAATTGGATATACAATTTCACCACCACCATATGATGATTTGAGTGTATTACTAAAACCCATCCATACCCCAAAAAAGGAAAAAGGACTATAACAGAGTCATATCCAGCTTGAAGAAAGCTAGAAAACAAAAGGACAAACTTCACTATTACTGTATAATTATATCATATACTGCTAAAATTCCTCCATATCAAAAGTGAGTCAGTTCAAAAGCTCAAACTACAAATTAGTCCCATCCAGTAGGAACAACAGATACATACCCGTTCAGCCCATCAACCCGTCCGCTTCCATAATAAGCATCAGCATCACTGTAATCGAAATTGCTACAACTAGGAGGAGCTGTGTTTGCTATTTCATAAGAATCATTGTAAGAGTGAGAGATGTCATAAGCTGTAGTTATAGTGCCATAGTTCTCTGCAAAACCAGAATCCACATTGTGGTTGTGATACCCTTCTTCATGTTGAGTCGTATTTCTGAAGTCATGGCCGCCATACTTGCCGTTACCATACCACTGGCCCCTTTTGCTGCTATGGATACCATATGAAGTACCCTCTGCATATTGGGTGAGCCAAGAGGGAACCTTTTGGTTTGCTTCTTGCATCAGTTCAGCAAGGGCCTTTGCAAGAGGGATGTTTTTGTCGCTGAAGAAAGCAGTGGCCAGACCAGACTTGCCAGCACGACCGGTTCGGCCAATTCTGTGAACATAGCCATCTATATCTTTTGGCAAGTCGAAGTTGACAACATGAGCCACATGTGGTATGTCTAAACCTCTTGAAGCAACATCGGTTGCAACCAAAATAGGAGTAGCGCCACTCTTGAAAGATCTCAAGGCTCTTTCCCTCTCCTTTATGTAAAAAAGTAAAAAATTAGTGAAGATTTTATTACAAACAAAAATATGTCAAATTATAGGTGTTCAAAACACAATTCGGCAAAGTCAATTTTGCCAAGGGTTTTGTCAAAAACGGTTTTCCAAACATGCAGTATATCAGTTTAATTTCCTCAGAAACATCTACAAATTTCTCCATGCTATTGTACTATTGTAGTGCTGTACCAGAATGGCATATGAACGCTTTTTGGCAACTGCATGGATCATTACAAGAAAATTTCCTCCTATGAGTATAGAACTAGAGATAACTAACAACCTTAGAACACAATTGATTTTTCTTCCCATGGCATCTAGATATTCAAGTGTGCATGTCAAGGGGGAAATGGGAAAAATAAACTAACAAACGTTTTTCTGAATATGAAGTATATCCGTTTAACTAACTATTCTTACCGCTTGAATTACGTTTACAATTATAAATAAATTAAAATGGAAAAAATGCCAACTTCCTAAATATGTGAACCATCAGTGCAGATTTTAAAAAACATACACAGCATTTTCAACCTAGCAACTGAACATTAGGATTGTAAAGTTAAAGAAGCCGATTTAGAAATTTTTATTTAACCAACAAGTCTATTTAAAAGCAAGGAAAGAGATTAAAAATGGCATTTCTAGAAAACTAATTTCTTTTCACCCAAAAAAAAACAAAAGAAAACTGATTTCTTTACACACAGCCCAAAAAACTGTAGCAGCAAAAGATGACCATATTCTAGAATATTCCTAAGAACTCATCTGCTGATATAGAAAAACCACTACAGAATTGACGGGTCAGTCCTTAATTTATCATTTCTAATATATATATATATATATATATATTATACAGCCACATAACACTGTTGAGCAGAGATAGTGATGAAGTGTAAGCATTAATTTAACGCGTCTGTTGAGCAGAAAAAAAACATTCCAAATACTCTAAAGGCAAAAGATGCTAACCACTTGAACTTTGTCACCATGTATAGCAATAGCTGGAAAACCTTGTCTCGACAGCCAATTTTCCAAAGCATCAGCTCCTCTTTTTGTTTCAACAAATACTAGAGTCAAAGCTTGCTGCATTGCAGAATCCAATAGTTAATATTCAGTCTAAAAAAGTTCAGTTGTCCAATACATATTAATAAATAGGAGCTGACTAAAATTGAAAGGAGTGGAAATTAATGCAACAATGACAGAAGATGAAAGCATTCATTTGTCTGAAATATATTCAAGCTCACCCTTCCATGGAACCCATTTACCCTTTGAGAACAGAGAAGATCCACAAGATGGTTTCTTTTGTCCATATCCCGAACAAGTTCAACTTTTTGTTCAATCAATTCGGTGCTGGAACCAACTCTTCCAACAGCTAAGAATATGTAGTTTGAAAGAAAGTCTGCTGCAAGCTTCTGCAATAGAATAAAGCATTGAAAATATATAATTAATTAATTACAGGCTAGGCCGAGCCACAAAAATGATACCTATGATACACATAGCCTAGACTAAAGCCAATATTGTAATTAAAAACAATATCATATCTCTGAATCGGGAAAAATATCACACATGATTGCTTTCTACTTTAAGTATATCATTCAGACAAGGTGGATTGAAATTTGAATTCACCTGTATATCATCTGGGAATGTAGCACTGAAGAGCATAGTCTGTCTAGCACCTGGTGGAGGCATATTCATTTGCTCAACAATCTTCCGAATTTGAGGCTCAAAGCCCATGTCCAACATGCGATCTGCCTCATCAAGCGCAAGGAATTTTATTCGTGTAAGTGAAACCCTACCTCTCTCAATCATATCAACTAGGCGCCCAGGAGTTGCAACTAAGATGTCTACTCCTTTTTCTAAATTACGAAACTGTCAAAAGAAGTGGAAGTTAACGTCAAAGTAACAAAAAATTATGAAAAAAAGGACAATTAAATAAACCAATAACAATTAAGAAGAAAAGACAACAGAACCAGTTGGGACCAAGGCCTGTTACATGTATGGAGGAACTTATAAAATATAATATTTCCGCAACACTTCCTCTTATTCCAGAAGAAAAACAAAAGCATGGTAACCAACTAGGCCTTCGAGATCCAACAATGGAGGCGAAGAAGGAACGTTGTCCACAAAAATAAACGAACTAGAGACTGAACACCAAAAAGCTTGAGGAATATAAATGCAAACCTGCTGGGCAATCGGTGCGCCACCATAAGCAGAAACAATCTTCACTCCGGTCTGATAAGCGAACTTCGTGGCCTCGTCATGAATCTACCACAAATATAAGCAGATAGAAACTAATGAACTTCGCCGAGTAGCTCAAGGGTTAAAGATTGACGACAAAATTGAAATGGACTCGAAACGAATCAGTATACCTGACATGACAACTCCCTAGTTGGTGACATTATAAGCGCCGTGGGATAAGCAATCCAGCCTTCACGAGCCGTGGCCAAAAACCTAGAACGATCCTTCAAAACCCCAGAAATAATGGGGAAACAGAACGCGGCCGTCTTCCCTGACCCGGTCTGAGCACAAGCCATTAAGTCGCGACCAGCAACGGCGATGGGAATCGCATGACGCTGAATCGGAGTGGGTTTAACGTACTTGCATCGCTTGATATTCTTGTTCAAACCCTCGCTCAACTCTATCTCTGCGAAGGTATTGACCGGTGGAGGTACGTCGGAACCACTGACCTCCACTGGAATATCTTCGTATGCGTCAAAATTGATACCGCCACAGGCATCGGTATCATCTCCGAAACCGTCGAGCGCGTCAGGAACCCGAAAACCGTTTCGATTCAGGTAATGGTTCAGCTCATCAGTCCCTTCCGCTCGATCAAACCTCCGGCCTCTACCACCACGACCACGATCACCAAAACGGCCGTTACTCGCACCACCCCTAGCTTGTTGTCTGGAACTGTAGGAGTTGAAGGAAGCGAAACCAGACTGAGCTGTCGACCCATTTGCGGACATGAAGGAGCTCGCATTGTTAAAATCGGGCACGCCATTGTTCCTGAAGTGAGGAGGAACGTAACAGGGCCGAGTCGGGCGAACCGACTTCTGGGCCGAGAAGTTACCACCATTAGACCAAACCATTGTACCGGTTCAAATTTCAAAGTTCAAACTCAAACCTCCAAAACCGTAATCAAACAGAGAAAATGCCTGAACCTTTGACTTCCCTCAGAAGAAAACAAAGGGGGAGAGAACCAGCCGAAAAACCATCCCCTGAAAGCTTTCCAACGAGAACGTGAGAACGTGGAAGACTCGAGCTGAAAAAGCGAAGACTTAAATATAAAACAATCTTCAAGACCTCTACTAGCGTCTCAGTACACACACACGGAACCGACTAGATCAATGGAATCGCGGCATTAATGCGGGTCGGCCTAGAATGAGGCGGGTGGACACAGAAAAAAGGCTCGGTAACAAAACATCGTTTCGTCATCTTTTCGTCTCCCCATGAACATTGCAAAACAAAACCCTCAAAGACACGATTCCCCATCATTCGAAAAAAAAAAAAAGGCACGATTCCCCAGAGGGAGGGAGGTGATCTCCGAAACTGCAGCGCGTACGGAGAGTGGTGGTGGACGAAAAGGCACTTAGAGATTTGTCATAATGACAGTGATATCCCCACCCCCCGTACAGGAGGAAAGCTGCATCATAGGTGCGTGAGAATCGAGACCGTAGGTGATCAGATGATGTTGTCCTTTCGGTGTGGGACCCACTTAGGTGACGTGTCGAAGTGGCATTGGTTAAAAATGTAGAGCGCATTGCGAACGTGCTTTCTGGATTCCCTGCGAGGGTTTATCCATTAAAAAATTATAATTTAAAAATATGAAAATTAAAAAAAAAAAAATATTTTATGCTTATTAAAATAAGTTTTCTCATAGAAAATAACATTTACATGGTCTATATCTAATAGATATAAAGAGTTCATCACTTTTGATAAATATACTAACAAGTTACTCTTCCACCTTTCTTACTATACATTTTCCTTTAATCCTTCTGTCCTTCCCGCTGCAATAGCATATTTATGTGACATTTACTTTTTTTTTTTCATTTGATTCGTAGTTTACAAAATAAATATATAAGAATTTTATTTTAACTTATATAGGAGTACTTTCCTTTTCAGACAAGTCTAATATCCATTTAATAGGATACATAAATTATTTTTTTTTAACATCAAACAATTTAAAGTGTTTTGTTTTTGTTAACACCATATATTTTAAAGTAATTTTTTGATACATCTAATACACTAAAATATTTTTCAAATAAGGTTAATGATTAATATACTCTTTGATCTCTCAACTTTTTTTTTTTTGGCCCAAAGAACAATAGCATTACGATAAAATTAAAGTTTACAATACAAACAACAATGTTGAAAAGCTAAAATTACACAAACTAGAAAATACTACATATTAATAGTATGTTTGGGAATAGCTTCTAGAAACACTTTCGCATAAATTGAAACAAAATTTCTCTCATATACTTACCTCGAATTAAGTACAATCACTTTCCAAAGGTGTTTCCAAACAAGCTCTAAAACATTAAACCAAGTCAAAGATAATCCCATCATTATCATCCTCCAAAATGCGAAACAGCCGAGGCAACGGTCTAGTTAGTTAGTTAGTTTACTGGGCATGACCCTCTTAACGAAACTTTAGTTGACCAATTAGTAACTAAATTTGCTTCTCTTGGAACATAGGTAAAATTGTAGTCCTTCCATTATTCCTTAAAAGTAAATATGTTTTCCAAAATAGTCTCACTTCTCCACTCTAGAGCTTCATGAGCATTAATGAAACACTTGAAAAGAGTCTTATTATCAAACTCAAATATAACATCTTCCAGTTGATTGTTGGTAGCAAATAACACTGCTTCTTCCATAGCTCTGCACTCTCCCATAAATATTGATGAAGCATAGTTAGTTCCGACTTTACCTTCTAACAATCCTTCATTTGAGTCTCTTATCACAAAAGCAGTAGCTATTTTCCCGATTTTTGGTTGATAGGCACAATCTGAATTAATTTTCAAAGCATTGCCCTCTAGCCGTTGCCACTATTTATCTATACCAAACCTTGGTTGCCGAGTAATCACTGATTGTGTTGTCCCTTGCCTCCATCCCTTAGCTTCCTAAAACTCCTGCAACATTTTTCTGCCTGCAAGAATACAATGACAAGATTAGGGTAAAGGTTTTCATAAATATAGCGATTTCTCCCTTTCCATATTTGCCACAACATCATTGCCACTAAGGCCTTTTGCCATTCGGTTAAAGATAATTCTATGAAGCTGTTGAGCACCGGGCGCCCCCTTGCCTTCCCCCAAAACTGCAGTCAAGAGGGTGCGAAGCGCCCAGCCTTATATAGCACAGGCCCCATCACCGCTTCATCGATGTGGGACTCTACAAATCCCCCCCTCGCCTTGAGTCCGGGAGGCACGGACTCAGCAAGGCGCCATCGAGTTCACGGGCCGGCTCTGATACCAATTGTTGAGCACCGGGCGCCCCCTTGCCTTCCCCCAAAACTACAGTCAAGAGGGTGCGAAGCGCCCAGCCTTATATAGCACAGGTCCCATCACCGCTTCATCGATGTGGGACTCTACAGAAGCAACATTCTACCCACTGAATTAGCTCAAAGTTATTTTCATTATCAAAGACAAAAGAAAATATACTGGCAAACCATGCTCTTTTAACCCAAGGACAGAAACAAAAGAGGTGCTCAATGGATCAGGAAAGGATAAGCAAGCCTATGTGAATGCGATTTTGTAATGTTATGATAAACACGCTTTAAAAATCATTTTAAAAATGTAACTTCCAACACTAATCAAAATAGATCTAATGCTACTTTACTTTTTTTTTTACATGGAAAACCACATAAGTTACCTTGGCTAGTATGTGAAGGATGCAAAAGTTAACTATAGAAACTTGGCATCAATCTTCTTCATCAATGAGAAATTTAAATTTTAAGGTTTTGGCTCTAGTAGTCACTCATGATATGATTAATCTATGTTTGAATTCTGTTAAAAAAAAGTGTCCATATTTAACATCTGATGGTATCTTAAACATGATTGCCTCCAATAGAAAAATACATGTAATTTAGCCAAAAAAAAAAAATGAAGGCCTAGAATTTAATATATTATAAAATTACTGTTATTTTAAATATTAAAATAAATAAATAAATAAAAGGGTTATTATCATTTTCGATACCTCAAGTTTGCATAAATTTTGATTTTGGTTCATATAATTTCATAAGGACTTGAATTTTAAACAACATTAATTAATATCGTTAAATATATAGACCAAAACCAAAATTCGTTAAAAGTATATGAATTAAAACCAAAATTGATTAAAAGTATAAGAACAAAAATATTTTTGGCTTTAATTTGTATATTTTAACAACTTTTGGTTTTGATCCCTGCACTTAGCAGCTTCAACTATATGGATCAAAACCATATATTTGAAACTTAGAAACCAAAACCAAAATTGATGCAAATTTGAGGGATTTAAAATTATATCAAACCGAAATTAAAATTATCAAATTTTAACTTAAATAGCTTTAAAATGTAGTAAAAGTAGAAAAATAATTTTACAAAAACATGTTTATCATTTAATATAATATTGATTACTAAATGGTTTTATTATTATTATTATTATTATTATTATTAATTATATAGATCGTGTGGAGAAAACTGAAATGCGATGAGAACGTGAAAGGGCGCAAGGTTTATGTGGGTCATTTGGATTGGATCATTCATCGAAGGCCACCATATTTTTTTTTTAATTTCCTTAATTTTTTAGCGTGGCACAGAGTATTCAATCAAAGATTTTAATTTGGGTAACAGCCATAAATAATAAATTAATATCCTACCCTAAAAAATGTTTTATATTTTATTGCACGGCCAAAATGTGTAAGAAAATAATTTTGGCTAAAAGGAAAGAAATTATTTTTTGACACAATAGGTTGAAAATCAGTTCTTACCGCAGAACTATTTTTAAAATCAAAATTTTTTGTTACAAATAGGTAAATTAGTAAATGACAATCAAATAATGATATATTCTTATTAATTTAGTATTTTCTCAATATCAGTTGCCATTACATTAAGGGACCCTCTTATCATATTACAATCAACCTTTAATAGTTGGCATTCAAATGAAAGTCTTTTAAACATTTTCATTGTATTTGGCAGCTCATTTTCCATATCAAGAATGCATTTTGAGGTTTTTAGGAGTGTTTGTAACTTATTTGGGGAAAATGCATCATGGCTCCATAATGCAAAGTAAAAAAAAACTCATTTTACCTAGAATGTATTCTAAGTCACAATCTAAAAATTTAAAATCAACACTTAGAATACTTCAGGTTGCGACCTAGACGTAAAAATTCTAAATCACAACCTATATATGTTAAGTCGTGAGTTGGGACATAACTATTTTTTATCATTTATTTTTTTCCTAATTTTATCACAATATAAAATAATATATATTTATGTATATATATGTATTATTTAATTAGATTCATTTTTTCTTTTCACTTTCCATCAAAAGTCACTTTTACAACATTTATCTAAATAAGTTTTTATTTTCTAAAATTCATTCTAGACAAAAATCATTTTGCAAAATGCATTTTAACCAAAAGTCATTATATCATTGATTTTCCAAACGGGCAAAATATCTCCAATGGAGATTTGAACCTTGATTCACCATGTTATGAAAGATTAACTCCTTTCACTTGATCCACCTCTGTTGCTACTTACTCCCACCATATTCGGTGGACATTGATTTTTACTCTTGTTGGAGTTAGTTCCAACAACATGTTTCTTCACCTTGGTTTTTAACCATGGTTTTACTTGTCCCACTAAAAATTGGTTGCTGTATCCTTTTATTTCTCAGACAGGTATAGGATTTGGTTTAGCCTTTAGTTTGGTTGGATGAAGTAGTTATGCATAATATCACATGAAAAGACGTTTCTTAAATGTTTTGGTATATTTTATTGTGATGGTTGTCTTTTCATGTGACTTGTCATCAATAAAATTCTTTCTGGATCACATGGAGCCTAAATCTAGCTAGGAATGAAGCAATTGATTTAATGAGGTGGAAACCTATAAAAGTTAAGAACTGTGAATAAATAGCAGCGTCTGAAGGATTTAATGCATGATAAAATTTTAACTTTCATGATCAGGAATCATCTCAATTATCTTTCAGCATCAGCTTCAGCAAGTCCTCGAACAAGAAAACTGAGCACATTATTCTATGGACAACTTGATTTGATTTGGAGCAGCAGCCAATCATCATATAGAACCAAACATGTCCTACGGCATTGAAGAAAACGAGCATTTCATTCTGATTGTGTTTCAGAGAGAAGCCGTTTCTCTTCCTCCCCAAGCCTATCAAGCCATCTGAATCCGAGATCACATCCTGCTTTTGCTGCAATCTGGAATTTCTCTCTTGCCATCTCTACTGGATTCACTGCCTCATTTTCTGCACTCTTGTTTGCTCTTCTGGCAGCTGAACCTCTTTTGAGACTGAATTTAGTCAACGATTCTGGGACTTTGACGCCTGAGGCACAGTACTTTTCCACCATTAGGACATGAATCATACCCTGCAACAACAAGGTTGCAAAAGCCAGACCAAAGGGCATGCAAAAAAGGAATAGCAAGCTTTGTTCACAGCCCACTTTGTTGGTATGTGGCAAATACTTTCTTTTATTTTTGGGCAAGGCAATGTGGCCATTTTAAATAAATTTTAACTCTTTCATTGATCTAGACAGTTTAGATATACCGAGAACAATTGCTTTTTATCTTAAAAGACGAAATTTAAACCATCCAAATCAATTAAATGACAGGGATTTACTCAAAATAAGTCATTTCTCTCACCATACACGAAGAGAATCAGGACTCTACGCTAGCTTTACTGCATATCAAGAAGGTTTCAACCTTTAACCTTTACCTTGTCATTTAATTAATTTATCAAGAAGGTCTGAACCTTTAACCTTTACTCACACCCCACCCCACCCTTACCACATGACCAGGCATTAGATGGCTTCACTTTCATCTATTTTAATTATCTAAAGTTACATTTTTCTTAAAGGTTTTTCAGAAGCTATATCAAAACACCGAAGCGCAATTAATCTTCTATTTATCTCATGTCATGACATGTTCTACCATAGATTTTTCATAGACACGTCTTGCTTAATTGAGAAGACTAAATCAAACGAGAAATTCCAGTCCTCATGCACACCCAAACCCACCCAGACATCTAGTAAGATGCAGGACAGATTTTATGGTCTAATTAATCATTAAAGTGTGTGTGTATGTGGATGGGGAATGGATGGGAGAGGAATAATTTCTCTGACTTAGAAGTTCTAAAATTTAAGAAAAGTAAATGTAACTTCTAGATTTACTAAATAGATGATGAATTGTCCAATAACTTCTAGTTGTATGACTTGTAATTACCTACGATAACTCTGACAACTCAGTGTTTATAAATGTTATATTGGAATTCAAGCTCACATTTCCCCAATCTTCTCTCTCATCAACCATCCAAACATAGGAAAGCGGCTCCTCTATATCCCAGATATACAGCTTCAAAACTTTAGCCCATAATCAAGAAAAACATAATGGGGGAGCTGGACGCCTAACCTTTAAGGAGAAGAGATCCATATGCTATAGCTGCACCAGCATGGCCCTACACATAAGTGAAGATTAAAACTAAGAAACAGATGGTAAAACTTTACACTTTAGAAAAATAACTTAAAATAAATATCTAAAATAGTACATTAAGAAACGACATGTCTACTTATAGCATGCTTTATAATCAATTCTAGAAATGATGAATCATGACACTAACAATAATAGGAGAAAACAAAGGACACTAAATTAGAATAATGCAACTTGCATAAAAGATTGACCTACAACTATAAAACAACCCCTGCCCAACCAATGGAAACAATATAGTAGTTCACAGCTCATACAACACGAGATGTTTTGTAGCTGTCAAGACCTATTTTGCAGCTCACAATATAGTGACTGCAAAAATGCAGCACATAAAACAGGTAACGAGTTGAACAGAGGGAGTGCAAATCACCTACCACAACCAATTATCCAAGTACAGGGGAGCTCAAGGCTTAATTGACTAGACATGAAATGGACAATTGTCAGCCGATATCAAGACAGTAAAGACAAAAATGCATAGCATGCATGTCTTTTCAAGGAAACTATTTTTGCCTTCTACTATATGGCCTAGTACCTTTTGTGATGCCTTATGGAAACACCATAATGCTGACGCAACATCTTTCTTGACACAATCACCTGTCAAATATACAGCTCCCAGAAGATAAAGAGCACCTGGATGCAACTGGAACATAGTAATCTCTAGTAAGCCAATGACAGAATCAGAAAATAGCGACTAATATAAATCTTCCAAAGAATGACAAACCTGGTCCACGGCTCTCTCCAAATAATCAAAAGCTTTCTGATCAGATTGGACATATTCATTCTGTTAAAAAAAAAATGAGAGAATTTACTCATCAGTGTATCAATGAAAAATAGTTTGAGCGATATTTTATCATGAAAGAAATGGCCCATTAGCAGCAATATTATAAAGGATCAAACAACCAAAGTGTTCTGTCGTTCAGTTTAAAAAGGTGGTGATGTTCCCTTCACAGTGGTTATTTGGTTGTCCTTCCAGAAGTAGGTCCTCATTAAAATCCCTAATATTAATGTACCATCACAAGATTCTCCATGCTTCCTAAACATGAATTCACGTACAGTCACTTGGGAGAAAATAAAAATAAAAATTATGTACTAAAAGGGGGGAAATGTCATTTATCAGGCAACAAGAGTGGGGGGATGTTCAGCAGAAAAACCCAAATCAAGTAACTCCAAAGAAGTATGATTGGAAACTCACAAAGGTGACTGGGAGAAATCAAGTAATAATTATAATTGCTGGTTTATCTAAGAAGCAAGTAATTCCCATGCATGAAGAATGAATTGTACAAAGATCAATCTATAAACAGTAAAAGATAACCATCAAACCATTCAAGGACTTTCCTGGGCTGGATGAATAATTGCCGTCAAAGACTCACAATTTGACACCTGTGGACCTACTTAACAGATTTCAGTTAGAATCATAGAGTTGATCCTCACCTCAACTCTTAATTGACAACCCAACTCATACTGTGCATCTGGGTCACCCATTTCGGCAGCTTCAACCAACAAAGCTGCTCCACTGTTTGAATGAAAAAGGCATAAACATTCATAAATATGCAGATACATCCATCAGGATGAGGAACGCAATTTAAAATACTATGCCTGATTTTTTTTTGGGGGGGGGGGTTGTGGGTTTGGGCGCTCAATAACTTAAATGACACTGCTGGATAGTCATGCAAAGCACAGGATAGTGACACCACGAAATTGCCATTGGAGCCAACCAATGGGGGGGATTCTGTGAATATGTGCAATAGGGTAACCTGTCTTGTTTTCGCTTCTTTTCCACTATACCTTCGCTTTAACTATAAACAGTACTCAATATTTAACTTACCTCTTATAAGACATTTTCTAGAAGACCATAAACTCAATGTAATGTTTCTCATACGCTAGATGTATGACACTAGTGGTACACTATTTTGGTGTTTCCTTAACAATGATAGATAGCAGCAGGAAACAAAATTGTGTGACAGAGCAGAAAATGCCCTCTTACATAGCTTTATTTTGCCCTGGAACGTGGTATCTCAAATGCAATCTTCCTAGCCAATACCTCGCATGGGTATTACTGTTATCAGCTTCCAAAGCAAGCTCAAAATTCTCCTTGGCTGTCTAATATCAAACTTCAAATAAGCATAGATGAAACAAAAGTTTGTGCAGGTTAGAAAACACGCATAATTTTCAGCCAGCACAGGACAGCATAGCATATCAATGACCTCCAATTTGCTATTACCGTTAACCTAAAAACGCAGGTAACATATTGTGAAAAACATTTCCATTAGTTGATATCAGTTAAAACTTCATCACATATGGCAAGTTAGCAAGACTGACATGTGCTTATGCTTACATTAAGTAGCAGGCCACGAAATTGCAAGTTTTTAGTTACTTCACGATACTTGTGATTAAACAATTGAGCAAAAACAAGCAAAGCACAAGAGAACGAGAACTTGGGACAAGTTCAATGAAATCCCGTCAACTATTTTCCTTTTCCTACGTTAATTTTCTTAGCAGCCAGTATTCCGCTAAAAACAATACTGAGTGTGAGAGGATGAGGAAGCATACGATACCCTGAGAAGCGGGATGAGACGTCTATCATTGAGCTCGCAATAATCGATGACTCTGTCAACCTCCTTTAAAGCATTCCAGCCTTTAGCTACGAATTCCATAGCCGTCTTGTTTCTACTGTGAATTTCTCTCTGAAAACATCAACCCCGCATGAGCAAGATGAAGCAAGACGATACGAGAGCAGAGTGGAAACAAAGAACTCGCCTGTTGATTGAATTGAAAAACACCAAGAGCACTGGCGGGCTTCCTAGTAAAGCCGGCAAACAACGCCCTCTTCAGCATCTTCTCGCCGCGAAAATGGCGGGGCACCTTGCGGTAACGTTATTGTTGCAGGGCGGGGTATCGATCTCGGATTTGGATTAAGCTACTTCCAAGGTAATTTACGTGGGAGGAGTTTGATGGCCCTCCTCACTTTTTATTTTCTTCATTTTACACTTTATTTATTTATGGTACCTTTGATTCAGGATATAAAACCTTGTTTATTGTGTAAATCTCTATTTCTATATAAATGAAGTTTTATATTTGGGATTGAAGGAAGCTTTTACCCTCTATTTCAATGGGAAGAAAAGCCAAGAGGCAAAAGGCCGAAGGAGAGCCTGTTGAGATAGGAGAAAACAAGATAATAATAACCTGTTTGGTTCACGGAATCTTAAGGAATGCAATGTAATGTAATAAAATGTAATGGAATGTAATGTAATGATGTTTACATTAATCTGTTTCGTTCACTATTAAAGAAAGATGATGCATGCCTATAAACATGTTTGGTTGGATTACAAAGAACATGGGAATGAACAATAATAATATAATAAAAGATAAAATTACCCTTGTCTACACACACACACATAATGAATTATATTTATCTATCTCTTCCCAAATATATAAATCATGTGCACATATATATGCCAATAAATTAATAAACAAAATTGTCTCTTGTTCACATGTTTAAAAAAATTTATCAATTATAAAATTTTTATATATATTATAATAGCCCATATAAATCATATTTATACATAAATAAAGGGGAGGGGAAACAACATCCAAACAAAAGTTAGCTAGATGATAACATTGTCCTTCAACAGCGTGGTTGTACTCTTATTGATGACATTTGTTGGAATATATATATTAGTTAATACATGTTTGTTAATTAAAATTGTCTATATATATGTATTACAATAAGAAGTATAATTTGTATATAAATATTGAACTGAGTTAATAGGACAATATTAAAAAGGGCACTCTAGTCAATATTAAAATTATAATGGTAAATGTCTTTTCATATGGATTATAAGATGTGTGTATCCCCATTCATCAGTTATGGCAGTGTAATCAGGATGCATTAATTTGATGTAATCAGGATTACAAAATGTAATCCCTTTTACATTACATAAGCGCAACCAAACGTTGTAATCAGT
>QFDD01005881.1:0-13748 GCA_006871305.1 Vachellia collinsii | reverse complement strand
AAAGAAAATTTGAGCAGAGAGGGGGAAGTTGAAAAAATAAAGAAAAGCTGAAAAGATGGAGAAGTGTGAAAATGCGCCAGAATACTTATTGATGCCAAAGCTGTAAGCCAAGGCAAATAATGAATGGGCGTGAAGATGCGCCACAATACTTCTTGATGTCAAAACCCTTTCCAACGCCAACAACACGTCTAAGGTGATCTAGCTTCCTAATGGTTACTACTAAAATATTCATTCTTCCACTAGGAGTGAAAAAACCTTGGGAAGCCTGCTCCTCATATAAATCCTACATACAAGTAACAAATTCATTTAAAATTAAAGTTGCACACAACATTAAAACTCATTAACAAAATAATTCAATAACTCACAATTTGTTCAATAACAATAGTATCCTCCTAAGTAATGTATTGACCCTGCTGCCTTCCATTTTGCATGGTGAGTAGTACTGGGGTTGAATTCAACATATGGTTGATCCTTGGACTGACTGCTCATCAACCACTTCTCCAGTCCGTTGTACACCATGTGAGACATAAAATGTTTAGAAACAATTTTTTTTTTGCTTGTCTCCCTGTATTCTCCTGGCTCAATTGTTGCAAAACAATTACAAAATGGACAAAGTTAGTTTGGTGACTCAAGAGCATGAAAAATTATGTCAATAGTAAAAGAAATATACCTAAAATTTGGAGTCTTCACAAGACTTCTTGGTCCTCCCAAACTTAACTAATGAAGGAGTGATCATCCTTCGAAAGTAGATGCCTCTTCTTCCTTGAGATGTACTCTCTAGTGACCTTGGTTGAAGTCCATCCATCTATTACCAACTCACTTCTTCACAACTTTCTTCATCTTTTTAGTAGCAGGGATGTCGTAATTGAGTTGCAAACACTTATACAAGTTAGATGTAAGTACCTAGCGAAGAATAGTATAATAGAAATAGAAGTTAGAATATACCAAAATATCCTCCCATATCTGGTCCTTCAACTTCTCATTAACTGTTCTCCAATTGTTAAGTAGTATGCTGATCTTGTTTCTTACAAGAACACCAAGATAGCTGACAAATTGAGATGCATTTTCGGTGATTGGAGTCAAGTATGCATCACACTCAACTTTCAAATTTTGTGGTTTTTTGCTAGTATCTCAAAGTGTGACATCTTTCATTTGAGTCACACCTTGGACTAGTCTCCTTCATCCCTCAAGTTGGGTTTGCTTCTCACAAGGCTGTGGTAGTTGTTAATACCTGCTCTTATGTTGTTAATAATTGTATGTACATTGGTAATATAGACACATTGCTTTCATAACATGCTTCATAAGGTTAAGCCACAACTATATGAGAAAGAGAATTAGGTTGGAAGACCAGTTCATTGGGCAAAAGTTCATCTACAATATGATACGTTTGTTTGGTGTTGGAGTTTATTACTTTATTGTACAATATGATACTTGAGTTTGTTTGGTGTTGGAGTTTATTATATTGTACAATATGATACTTGAGTTTGTTTGCTGTTGGCGTTTATTACATAATTCTTTGTGGTTGAATGTACAACCAATTGATGCTTATGTAGTAAATTATGTGTGAAGGGATTCTTTTAAGGTTAATGTGCTATCGTGAGTTTGTTAAAGGTTGACATATTATTCTTTATAACTTAATTGGCAGGTAGTGTCATTACAACTATGTTTGATTCTTTTCTTTTTTGGCCAACACAACTATGTTTAGTTCTTGTATATCGACAAAATTTCTAATCGTATATAAATGAAGACTATGTTATTGATTTATTTCTGTCACCTTTTGGTAGATTAGGCTTTAGTATCATATTTTTATTTATAAGGAAATTGATAAGTTAAAATGTTTGTATTGACAGTTTAACATGTCAGAATTGACAATTGAAGATGTTATAATTGACAATTCACTTTGTATCTGAATACTATATCACATTATAATAAAAATGAATTATGTACCAACATTAACTGGAGGTTAAAATCAATATTGTTTGATGATATTTTATTTTTTTCATTAATAAAAACAAAATTCAACTTTGTATCAGAGTATATTTAAACAAACAAATGAGTGTACAATAATTGACGACAGTGACACTCCAACTTATCAATTTCACCACGGGAGAAAAACTAATATAAAGTTTTGCAACCATTAGAAAGGAACCACCACTAATACATATTTTTTTTCGTAGTAGATTTGTAGCGGGTTCACTTAAAAACCGTTAGAAAATTCTCAACTTGTAGTGACTTTTTGCAACCGCTACAAAGAAAACACCACTAATACATTTTTTTTTTGTAGCATTATCAATAGTACAAAAATACCTACTAAATCATTATTAGTTTTTTTAATCAAGATGAAAAAATCATACATCAATAATTCGAATCTATTAAATACTTGAAATAAAATATTTTTAGACATTTTATGATATCTCTTGTACATCATGAAAATTTGATCTTGTAAAAATTCTTCAACATACACATAATCCATATATTGTAAAAGACTTTATCCTTGCTTCAGTTAAATACACGCAGACACATAAATAGGACTGTTTAGAGAACAAGAAAAAGTAGCAGTAGCAGCAGTAGTTTCAACTACAATGGGTTGATAATTAAATATATTCTATCATAGTACTATTCATCTCAAGCGTTTTCATCTAGAAAGTATAATCCTGTTTCAAGCGTGTTCGAACATGAACCACAAACAAAAATTATTCATGCACTTGCGAAAATCAAAATCAAGTAACCATGTACTTAAAGTCAAAATGACGCCTAAGTGTTCCGTTCTTTAAAATAATCCCCTTTTCTATTCATAATCAACATGCATGTAGCATTATTGCAATCCAAAACAACTCTAAACATAAACATAGAGCTTCAATTGAGAGAAGAGTTTAACCAATCCTATTCAATGCTCTATCGAATTAATCAACGCTAATACAATATTCATCTTGAAATTACAATAGGTTTTGGCAGGCTGATCTTCACGTACAAGAAGACAATGCCACTAAATATTGGCAATATTTCCCAGCTTTCAGGTTGCCTTGCAAGTCCTCTCGGTACGCCTAACGATACCGCGTGTCCTGATGAGCGATGACTTTATTGTTCCTTGCTTGCCTACCATCTGTCCTTGTTGCTTAGAAGGATCATCAACCATAACAATTGATATCTTTAACCTTTTTTGGAAAAAAAAAATTATGTGAATTAGGTTCTAAGGGTTTACTAGAATTAGGGTAAGCCTGTGTGTTTAAAGAGCACTAACAAAAATATTTCTATATCACCCACCAATAAGATCTTAAAATCACTAGTGGAATTTGAATTCACGACCTTATGTGTAATAAGTAAATTTTTTATTAACTGGATCAACTTTTGTTAGCTTATTTAATCATTTATTTTTCTTGACCATAGGTTTCGTGTATAACATATAAAATACATTAATGTCAATTGCTTTACTTTAGGGGAACTTCAAGATATATAAATCATAGTTCCCCTTTTACTTAATGCAATAATAAATTTAGTCTGACTTTGATTTCAGTTGGATGAGTTATTTATTAAATAGATATTGGAATAAAATAAACTAAAAATTTAATACATGTCGTGATCAAGACATAATGTTGAATTTTTTCCCTCAAAAATTGCTTAATTAATTATATTGCTCATTATTTAGTTTTATTTAAATATTAAAATAATACTTCATAATTATTTATCAAAAATAAAAATGTACCACTTTTATTTGTGATATTTTGTTCGATGTTGTTCCCAATAGGCATACTCTATGGCCCTACTAAATTGATCCACTCTATTTTCATCTATGGTCAAAGAAATACGAGAATTTGTGTGCTACAAAATGGGAGTAGAACAAGCTAGAAGTAAACGATAGAATGAGTGAATTCAAATCAACTAAGTCAAAGTCAGGCCATTCACCAATCTTAGAAAGCTCTCTCCGGTATTATTTAATTAATTAAAGTTATAATTATCAATATGTCGCCTTCACGAATCAACAACTGGCTCCCTTTAATTAATAATTTTTTTGAAATACCTTTAATTAAGATTTTGAAAAGTCCCCGATTGCATATCCTTAGAAAAATGTTGGGCTGGCTTAGATACCACATCACTACTAGTGTGTTCATAAAGAAATTAGAACTCTAGTAAAATGGAATTGAATCCACTAAAAGCGACTAATTCCTTGTAGCGAGAAAAATTAAAATTGGAATTATTATTGGGATATATATCCATATTTAACATGCAATAGTATTTTAAACAAGATTGAATTCAATAGAATGATGCATATATTTTATTTAAAAAAAAAACTCTAATTCCATATGCGGTGTGAAATTTCTAAGTGATCGAAGGAGACAAAATGAAAAGGAAATATCAGATTATCAATAAATTTTCTCTTTCATGGTAAATAGCTAATAAAGTAAATCACTTATGATCAAAATTTGACGGTTAACTTATATATTTTTGTTACATAATATTAATATGGTCTATTAGTCACCCGATGGTCATTCCAAATTTCTAGATCTAATCGATTTCCACTGTCACCATATTTCACTAAAAATTCCCAACTCCCAACCAGTAGTGGTGAGGGGTCTTGGGACTTCTTTTTTTCTTTTTAAAAAATCATAAACACTTCAAAATTTCATTTTAGTATTTATAGCTAATTTGATATTATTAAATTTGAATCACTAAAATAGAAATTTAAAATGCAAATGGTATTTATTTGAAAGTTTCCTGGTAAAAAGGAGGAGATTTTGAAGATTTTGGTGTGAAAATTTGTGGTGGTGGAAGGAGAAGAACAAATGGCAAATGGCAAATTCCATAAAAGTGATGGAATTCCTTATGAAGTGAAAGTGAAAGGCAAAGCATTTGAAATTTTTTACATTCCAAAGAAGTAAAATATCTTTGACCGAATCACCCTCGCACATACAAAGCAAATTTTCAAACTCTGCCGCATCATCCTTCTCCTAAATACTCCACCGCTACCGTCATGATGATTCCTTTAGTCTGTCCTTTTACTTTTCTACTTCACCTACTAAAATCAAATGCATATATAATTACTCCATTCGTTCCTCAAGGTAGAACCCACTTACCTTATTTGATTAGATTAAATATGATAATCAATTTAGGTAATTGTACATTTTTTTTCTAAAATACCCTTGTTTTTAAAACAAAAAAAAATGGTGTATTCATAACAATGCACAAAAATTGCTTAAAATTATTTTGTTAAAAAGATAAAAAAAAAAAACCAGTAGAATTGATGTGTGTGTGTGTGTGTAGCATTACTAAGTTGTAAGCATTACTCACTTTATAGAATTATGATTGTGTTCAATTATTGTTGAAGAAATAGTTATAGGGGTAATTTAAAAAAATTGAAAAAAAAGAAAGAAATAGGCCCCATAGTTAAAATGAAAATCAACTATCTAACTAACTCATACATTAAGGATCAGAGGAGTACTCCTTGTCATATTTTTATAGACAGAAAGAGAATATTTTATTTGGTTATATCAATAAATCATCTCATTAAATTTTTTATATGAATGTATAATTTTAATATTTATTTCTTATGTGTTCACTTTTATAATGGATATTAAATAGAGATAAAGTTTGAAAGTAATTGAATTTTAAGACAGAGTAAACAAGGTTTAAGGTTTTTTTGTAAAACATGGTGAAAGTAATTTATAAAACATGGTGAAAGTAATTTTAAGACAGAGTAATTCATTTTTGGGTTATTATTTCCTTGTTGATGTCATTTTGTAAAGACGTCAAACTGTTCCTACTTCAAAGGTAGCATTGATATTTGACTCTTGAATGAATTACTCAAATTTGTTGTGCGCTGGCTATTCTTCCCAATAATGCAAATCTAAACTTCTTTATTATGATGGGTTAATATGAGCCAGCCACGTTATCGATATCTACCTTCCTAAATCTATTGGGGGTAGTGAGCTAGTTATTTAAATTAGTTTGCAAAGATTAATAAGTTAATTATTTTTAAAAGAAAACAACGGTTATGTTAGTTCCTAAAGTATCCATTTTAATCTTAATGTGTAGTTTATATGAAAAATTTAAAAAAAATTGTAAATTTGAGTATGATTAATTTGAATACTGATATATTTCATTTTATTATTTGAACTTAAAATATATTTAAACTAAATTGTTGTCCTTATTTTGGAAAAATATTTAGGTCAAATTCTTTATATTCATTATGTCAAGTGTTCTCCAATCATAAGCAACCATATATTCTATTTTTGAAATATTATCATTTAAATATAAATTAACATGAAAAAATAAGACATATGTTCATATGTAATTGAAAAAACAACATAATGAATATAAGGAACTTAATGCAAGTATGGTCTCTAATTTTATATTTTATAATATTTTTAAATCTTTTAATTAATTAGATCTAATAATGGAAAATTTATTACATGTGTAATTAATTTTATATTAAAATTAATATATTTACATGAAAAATTATAATATAAATAAATAAATATAATTATAGGAATATGACACTAAAAAACCTTTAAAATAAAGAGAAGACAAAGCAGGGTGTCTAATATGCTGAATTCCATATCAGTGGACCAATTAGGGATATTGAAATGTTATGAAAAATACAAGAATACCCCTAATGGATTAAGCAACTAATTTGTGATGAGAAAATTTCCTATATTTGACTTATTATTATCTACATTCAAGTTACAATTTGCTAAACTTAAGTTACAATAAACAATTTGGTAAGTGGAGTCGCAATTTTTTCCAGTTCCAATGACAGTAATATTCATATGAGCAAATTGCTATATTTGGATGATTATTATTTATACTCGAGTTGCAATTCCCTAAAATTAATTTGTAATGAATATTTAGTAAGGGGAGTCCCAATTTTTTGCGAGTTTCGGGAGTATTAATATGTATATGGGAAAATGTCTTACACTTGACTTCTTATTCTTTATACTCAAGTTACAATTCTCTAAACTTAGGTTGCAATGAATATTTGGTTAAAAAGAGTTTCAATTTTTTCAAGTTACTGGCAGTAGTAATATTCTGATGAGAAAATTCCCTATACTTGACTGAGTATTACCTATATTCGAATTGCAATTATTTAAACTTAAGTTGCAATGAATGTTTGGTAAGAGAGTCCTGATTTTTTAAGTTCAAGGGCATTCTTGTCTTTTCATCAAATTTCAATATTCTAATTGATCCACTAGGTATGATCTGGGATTTAGCATATTGAGTACCTTAATTTTCTCTTTATACATTTTATAGGTTTTTTATTGTCATTTTCCATAAAACTATTATTTCATATTCATTAATAAAATTATTATTTAATATGTTAATAAAATTATTATTTAATATGTATTTTTTTAATAATATATTATATATAAATAAAAGTGCGGATATTAGAATGCATATAAAAAATATATAATGAAAATGATATAATTGTCAATAAATATAAACATAAAATAAGAAAACTAACTTGAAATATTATATAATATATATAAAATTATATATTTACATTTATATTTATGTTTTTTTGTTTGTGTGCGAAATGTCATATATATAATTTGGCATTTAAAATTGGAGGAATTACTATAAAGTACCATGCAAGAGAATTAATATCAGAAAGGTTCCAATGATAACTCAAGTAACTACCATTGACAACTTAAGTTCTTTTCAACTAAACTGGTCTAGATATCAGTATGAGAGGGAGCAGGTGATCATGGCTTTGAATTCTTATTTGATCACAAAATGCAATCAATTTGTGACGTGGACAACACGCAAAAGTGGTAGGTAGGCATGGGGACATGTGGCAAATGGCAGTGAGGAGGTGGGTGGCACATAGCAATCGATAGTGAGGCCACTGTCATTTCGGAATTAGCAACGGAATTTTCCGTCGCTAATCCCTCACTAATTTTAGGGATAGACCATTGCATTTCTGTGACGGATTAATCAATGACAGAAGTTTCTGTTACTAATCATCGTTATTTAGCAGCGGTATTCAAAATTCCATCTTGAATCAATTTTTCCGTCATTAATTTGGTTCTATCATTAAATACATTATGGTTAGATTTTTTATCATTGACTCAATCAATCAACTTATTTCTCTA
Source organism: Vachellia collinsii (assembly GCA_006871305.1). Lineage (NCBI taxonomy): Eukaryota > Viridiplantae > Streptophyta > Magnoliopsida > Fabales > Fabaceae > Vachellia > Vachellia collinsii. The sequence continues at coordinate 5,661 of QFDD01005881.1, read as the reverse complement.
AAACTTGTATTCACAATTTGATTGGTCTTTTTTCACTACAAAAAACCGTGACATTTGTAGCAGTTTTAAAAACCGCAACAAAATATATAACTTGTAGCGGTTTTGAACTAATTTACAGCGGAAAATAAGCGTTTGCCACAAAGGCTATTTAGTAGCGGTTTAAAACCGTGACAAAATGTGGAGAGAATGACCCGCCAAAATTGCAGCGTAAATTTGCAACGGTTTTTATAAAACATTGTAGCGGTTTTTGTAACCGCTACAAAATAAACTGATGCAAAATTGAAACGTCACGGAATTCCCTCCAATTTAGCAGCGGTTTTTATAAAACCGCTACTAAGTTTCGTGTTTTCCGAGAAGTCATCTTATTTTGCAGCGGTTTGGGCAGCGATTTTTCTAGAACCGCTGCTAATTTGTAGTGGTTTGCGCAAAAACCGCTACTAACTTCACGATATATATATTCAACTTCAATTTTCTCAAAAACGTCACATCGAAAGAGTTTCAGAAACTAAAATAGAGAGAGATCAGTCTATTCTTGAGCAAAAAAGGTATTAATTTTGTTTTTATTTTATTGGTTTTTAAATTTATTTAAATTATTTTTTATGTTTTTATTTTTTAACTTTATTTTAATGTTTTTTATTTTATTATAGATGTCTAGTCCCGATCCTATACGCAGGCCTGGTAAGGAGCCTATGATACCGCATGAGGACATCCCGGAACGAAGTAGCAATGAGGCCAATCCTGAGGACATGGAGCCTATGATACCGCATGAGGACATACCGCATGAGGACATCCCGGAACGTAGTGGTACCCTGGAATGAACTGACATGGCAACCGATCGGGAAGGCCAGTCAGCTGTACCACCGCTACCTGGCGGAGCAAGGAGGGAACTACGGCCAGTTTGACATCAGCGCTGAGACATGGAAGAGGGTGCGGAAGGACGACAAGGATTGGGTTTGGGAGAATAAAGTTAAGGTATAATTTTAATATATTTAATTAAATTAAGTTATTATTTTATTGTGAAATACTGATTAACTTTGATCTGTTTTTTTGCAGAATAAATTTGCTGTGTGGGATGCGCACACGGACTACTCCATCTCGAAGATGGGAGAGGGGTGGAAGAACAGGCGAAATCACCTGTACCACTCGAAGAACCACGATGGCACACGGACTAGGCAGGAGGTGGTAGAAGACGTGCCTGACCCGGTCCAGCCCGAAAGCTGGGCAAGATTTGTCCGGTGGAGGAGGTCACCGGGCAGTATGGCTATCTCCAGTCAAGCTGCACAGAGCCGCGCATGCCAGACGATCCACCATACTGCAGGATCGAAGCCATTCTCCTGCATCTATGCTGAGATAGTAAATTGTTATTAAAATTGTTAATTGGTTTTTAATTGTTTTTTAATTGTTAATTGTTATTAAAATTGTTAATTGGTTTTTAATTGTTTTTTAATTTTTAATTGTTATTAAAATTGTTATATTATGTTTATTTAGGACGACGTAGCGATGAGGGAGGGTCGGAGGGCCACATATGGAGATATGTATGTGGCCACCCATAGGCACAATGACGGGACTCCATTATCTTAGGAGACTGAGCAGATTATTATAAGTATATTTTGTCTTTTCTATAAATATTTAATATTTATTGCATTTTATATAATTATTTAATATCATTTGTTTTCTATTTCAGGAGCGTATTCAGCAAACTGACGCTGAGCTCAGGGAGTCCCAAGGGTTAGCCTTAGACCCCACTCTCTCACTGAAGACGGGGATGGAAGGGCGTGATCAGCACCCTGGGCGACTTCCAGGATTCGGGTTTGGGGCGATGAGGACCAGAGTCTTCGGGAGTAGCAGATATGAAGCTGGGACTTCATCTTCTGCTGTTGCGTCCCAGGCGACCACATCGGGACCCAAGAGGCACGATGATTCCGATGTGGATCGAGAGTCTCTACACGCTGAGCTGAGAGAGGAGGTTCGAGAGGAGGTCCTAGGGCAGGTTGACGCTCGAGTGGACGCCCAGATCTAGGCACGGGTTGAGGCCCAGGTGCAGGCCCAAGTGGAGGCCCGTGATTAGACACAGGCGCAGATGCAGGCGCAGATGGAAATGTGGAGGCAGGTTTCAAACTCCATTATCCAGATGGCCTTTCACCAACTTCAGCCTGGCGTCATTCCTCCGCAGTTCCCTCCGATGGTGTTGCCGATCTTCGCGCCACCATCAGCTCAACCTGATCCCCAGCCTCCATGAACAGATGATCGTCCAAACGGTCAGCATGACCCACCGCCCCCTCAGCCGGATTCTTGATTGAGTTTTTTTTTTACTTGTACAGATTGTAGAAATTTTAAAACTGTTATTAGTTAAATTTAAAAATTTCATTTAAAAGTGTTATTAGTTAAATGTTGGAAATTTCATTTAAAAATTTTCCTAACTTATTATTTAAATTTAAGAATTTAAATATTTAAATGTTGGAAATTTATCAATTTTATAAAAAATTAAAAGGAATTTAAGTTAGGAAATTAGCAGCGGTTTTCAAACCGCTACAAACAAATGAAGAACAAATAGCAGCGATTTTAAACCGCTACCAAAACCGCTGCAAAAAATAACGGTTGGATATTAGCAGCGGTTTTTAAACGGCTGCAAATTTGAAATTGAAAAATCCTCGCCACTGATTTTCAAATTTGAAGCGCTTTAAAAACCGCTGCTAATATCCAACTGTTATTTTTTGCTGTTTTGGCAGGGGTTCAAAACCATTTCTAAAAAACGACCGTTGGAAACTTCCTACATAAGACTTATTTCGATCAGAAACTTATACTTTCTCACTTTCTTCTCTGATTACACTTCTGATATCATTGTTATTGTGCCCTTTTAATTGCATGCAATGGATAAATCATGGATCAAGCTTCCTCGAACATCTTGGCCGGGTTGAACCACTTTCTGAATTTTGCTGACAGACACGACAAGGTTAACGGTAAGATTTCTTGTCCTTATCCTAAATGTAATTTCAAAAAGTGGCATGTTAAAGATATTGTTAGGAAGCACTTAATAGTTAAGTTGTTCCCTCAAACTTATAAGTACTGGGTATACCATGGAGAAAATGATAATGTTGTTAGAGAATCTAGTCCTGGAATCTCACAAATAGGAGTGCAAGAATATCTTACTGGGGAGGATCCCAATCAATGATGCACTTCGTGATGCATCTGGGGTTCATGACAATGTAATCCCAGATGAAGTGCAAGGTCTAGAACCTCAGTACATGAGGAACGAGGAAGCTCGTGCTTTTTTTGAACTTATGGCTGAAGCCGATAAGGCTCTATATCCTGGGTGTGTGAAATATTCAAAATCATCTTTTTTAATTAAATTGTATCACATTAAGTGTTTATGTGGTATATCTGATAAGGGAATGTCGATGATATTAGAACTGTTAGTCGATGCATTCCCAGATGCAGCGATTCCTATTTCTTTTTATGATGCAAAGAAAATAATAAGTAAAATGGGTTTAAATTATTAAAAAATACATGCATGCCCAAATGATTGCATGCTTTATTGGGGAGAGGATGCGACGAAAGAAATTTGCAAACGGTGTAACACTTCACGATACAAGCCGGAAGGAAAGGGGAGGAAGAAAAAGAAGAAGACTGCGAAGATTTTGAGATATTTTCCTTTGAAGCCAAGGCTACAACGATTGTATTTCTCATCAAAAACGGCAGAGCACATGAGATGGCATGCAGTTGAAGCGAATCCGGATGGCAAGTTAAGACATCCGCGCGATTCTGAAGGATGGAAACAGTTTGACAAAGAATTCCCAGATTTTGCGGCGGATTCACGAAACATACGTCTTGCTCTTGTGACTGATGGATTCAATCCATTTGGTAACCTTAGCACCAGTTACAGTATTTGGCTTGTTATGTTACTTCCTTACAACTTGCCTCCATGGATGTGCATGAAGCAGATCTCATTCATTTTGTCTATGATCATTCCTGAAAAGAAAGCACCGGGCAATGATATTGATGTCTACCTCCAACCGCTGATAAAAGAGTTGGTCGAATTATGGGCTGATGGGATTGAGACATACGATGCATATGAGAAGTCACTGTTCAACTTGTGTGCAGCTTTAATATGGACGATAAGTGACTTCCCAGGCCTTAGAACGTTATCTAGGTGGAACGTACACATCGGACTTGCTTGTCCCGTGAGTAACTTTGAAGCTGAGTCACTGCGCCTTCCATACAGTTGGAAGTGGTGCTTCATGGGTCATCGTCGATTCCTTGATCGGAAGCACAAGTTTAGATTGCAGAAGAATCATTTCAATAGAAAACAAGAAAGAAGAGGACCGCCCATCGTTTTAAGTGGTTCCGATATTCTTAGTCAGCTAGATGTTGTTCATATTGAGATTGGGAAGAAGGATGATGCAAATCGAGCAGGAAGAAGATCTCGTAGCACTTCAGAAGTTGATGCAGTTCAACAATGGCACAAGAGGAGTATATTTTTCAATCTGCCCTATTGGAAGTTCAATATGCTACGCCACAGTCTTGATGTGATGCACATAAAAAAGAATGTGTGTGATAATATTCTTTTCACTTTGCTGAACGAATCTGGGAAGTCAAAAGATCATATTCGAGCTAGGAAAGATTTACAGTCCATGGGAATTCGTTAGGATGCTTGGCCAGACGACAATGACAGGTTTCAACCAGCAAAATTTACCTTAACAAAGTCGAACAAGGATATATTCCTCTCAACGTTGAAGAAAATTAAGGTTCCTGATGGATATTCAAGCAACATATCACGGTGCATAGATTTGCAGTCTTGAAGGGTAGTCGGATTAAAGAGCCATGACTCACACGTCATTATGCAATAGTTACTACCGTTGGCACACAAAAACACACTACCTCTAGATGTGTCGACTGTGTTGGTGCAGCTTTGTTCATTCTTCAGGAAGCTGTGTGCGAAGGTTCTTGTCCCTGACGAGTTGAATCAACTGCAAAAGCAAATTGTTCTCACATTATGCCATTTGGAGATGATCTTCCCTCCCTCGTTTTTCACTATCATGGTCCATCTCACCGTTCACCTTGTTGAAGAGGCAAAACTCAGTGGGCCAGTTCAATATCATTGGATGTATCCCATGGAAAGGTAAATGTGGCTTAAAATTGTATCGCACGCATTATTTACACACACATCGATAGGTCACTACTAATCTTCATGCTATATATCAACTTATTACAGGTTTTTAGGGAAGTTGAAGTCATATGTGAGGAATAAGGCATGGCCAAAGGGTTCAATAGTAGAATGTTATATAGGAAATGAGGTCCTCAACTTCTGCTACGGTACTTTGATGACATCGAGACATCTTTCAACCGCCGTCCTCATGTTTATGATTGCCCTGATGATGTTGGTCCGTCATCATCGACGAGTTTGTTCCCTCCTGTTGGGAGACCATTTGGAGGACATCAATACTTCAACCTCACTTCTAATGAGATGCTGTAAGCACACATACATGTCCTGATCAACTGCAGTCAAGTTGATCCTTTCATTCAGTGAGTATAATCACAATAATTTGTAATTTTATAGATTCATATTATATATCTACTTATATCATGCTTAATCATAACAGAGAGTTCCGAAGTTATGTCAAGCGTCAACTACGTATCCGAACACAAACATCCGTTGAGGTT
>QFDD01005880.1:0-16017 GCA_006871305.1 Vachellia collinsii | reverse complement strand
AAAAAAAATGAAAAGTGATAGTTAAGAGATCTTCATTTTTTATTCTATAAACATTACAATAAATATTATTAAAAATAAGATAAAAAAAACAAGATATGGACCATCAGATTTAATTAGACATTGGATGCATCCAAGAGAACCACAGTAAGGACGAGCAAACATGGAACACGGGTGGTTTGGTCGTATTTTGCACATACGATATATATTGTCCCCAGTGATCGCTATGACGCCAATTAACTATATCTCCAATGTTTGAAAATTGCATATATGATGGCCAATCTGAACATTTTCCTAAAACAAGAAAAGTTGTGGATCAATTGATTGGAAGAGACAGTCGCCTATGTGCGACGATATGTTTTTTTTTATTTTATCAAAATACTACATGCAGTAAAAAAAATTACCGACATCATATCCAATGAAAAGTATATACTATCTTTGTTGAAGTGCTAGTTTGAAAATGAATTCTGAACCTAAATATAGGACATTTTTCCATCTTATCTCTTGTATATATTATTTTTTTAAAAATTAATTTATTTTACTTATAATCCAATAAACTCTTCTAGTCTTATCTATGAGGAAGAGAGAGAAATGTTTTTTTTTGGTTCAAACATTTTATTCTAATAGGGTATAATGTACATATTTGCCACACAAGAAGTAAGCCTCTCAAAATGTGGCCCTTTAAATGTTGAAAAATTCAACCCATTTGGGGCATTGTGGTCATTTCCAATCTAGCAATTAGAAACTGAATTCTGGTTCAAAGGGTCCACAGCTGAGAAGTGACTATAATGGCCCTGATGGGTTTCAACCTTCAACATTGAAAAATTATAATGGATTGATTGAACTTTCAAGAGCTGCACGTATGATACCTATTGGAATACTTTCAACTCCTTAATTTCAGGTTTACGATTCTCTCCACTTTCCATCTCAGTTGTTAGATTGAAATTTGAGCAATTCATATTTAATGTTTCTCCTACTTGTCCAACATCACATCATAAAATTATGAAATTGCTCTCTAAATTCTTCTCATATAGCCAACGATCGAATCGTAACAACATGCTTAAGAGATACAACTCTCTATTACTGGGGGCTTGTTAGTTGCCGTGATATCTCTTATCGCATGGGTAAAGAATTGGTGGGTGCAATATAACGAAGATGTTGTCTGCTTCTATAATGACTTTAGAATTCTTTTTACCCATTTTTTTCTCTAGCCTGGTGTAATACGTGAAGAACGTGAAGAATTAAATAAAAAGATATATATCTAGAGTTTTACTCTTATGAGTGATGAGAATATGGCTAAAATAAACAAATATGTAAAGGATGATATCTTGTTCATAGATTAAATTATTTGTTTAGGTTTCCCACGTGGGTTGTATCATGGTCTAATTATAAGAGAAGAAAATATTAGAATTGTTATAAATTGATAAAAGAGATGAGAGAACAAGAGGCAATAAGAAGTGAAGAAAGAGTAAGTAGAGAGAGAGAGAAGATGCACAAAGAAGAGAAAGAAGAAGAAGAAGAGGAAATTCAGAGTGAGAGAGGTAACGTTTCATTTCAGTGTGCATGTATATATAACCATCATGTGGGTCCCACGAATGGAAAATTGTATGGTTGTTACACTATGCGGGTTCCACGTACGGTTGTTACATTTCGTTTACACTGGATCCCACAACTTAATTTCTATTGAACATCCATACCTTATTGACATGAACATCCACATAATAATATTCATAACACTCCCCCTTGGATGTCCATAACTAAACGTATGCCTCATTAAAAACCTTTCTAGGAAAACCCAGTGGGACAAAACCTAGACAAGGGAAAAAGAGTACAACGTTTATAGATACACATTCTAATGCTGCCTCATTAAAAACCTTTCTAGGAAAACCCAGTGGGACAAAACCTAGATAAGGAAAAAAGAGTACAGCGTGTATCGTCTCCCCCTCTTAACAACATTACTCAATATCTCTGAGTTCGTAAAGTTAGATGTTTGAAGCATGAAGTGACTGGGTGAACAAACCTGCTAAATTTTCACTGAAACAGATTTATAGACCTATAGGATAATAATTTCAATTCCTTTTCAAGGGTCATAAGTGATGAGAAACTTTGGTGAAATAAGTTTTACTTTATAACCCTTTATATAGCTATACCTGCATATATAAACAAGTGTAATAAACAATATCTGTATAAACAATTAGTTCATACTTAGATATACCTGAGTATAATAATCCCATATCCATAGTACCTCGAAGAATACATTTTCCTCTATTTTAATGTATTAGTGATGTTGAAGAACTATATCTTACTAAGAGATTAATAACAAATGATATGTCAGGGCGTGTGAAATCAACAAGATATGTTAGTGCCATAATAGCACTTAATTATGGTACTGCCAGACTAAATAGTTCTTCATCTCCTTTTTCGTTATTTCCTCAAGGTATAAAATGGTTTTTATCAACTTACAGAGATCTCATGATCATTTGAGTTCATAATGGATTTATCTATGAAAATTGCTATATGGCACTCATTTCAAGAATCTCTATGTAGACAATCATTTGCCTTTTGTAACTCTTTAGGAGTTCTAATGATATTGATATCGTCAATATAGATAACAATTATGGCAAACATATTTTCATAAAATCATACAAAGACTTGTTTAACTGAATTTAATACTGTTCTCGAGAACTTGCATTTAATGCTTCTGGCATATTGAGTCCTTCAGTGACTTTCACATAAATATTACTGTCAAGTATGCCATTAGATGTGCAATCATGATTGGATGACATCTATGAGTGGCAAGTCAAACATTTTATTTATTAGTAGCTAATTAAATAACGAAAAGTATTCAAATCCACTACTGGTGGATACATTTTTTCACAACATATACCAAATCTTTGTAAAAGGCATTAGGTTATAAGACGTGCCATATATCTTATCATTTTGCCCTTTTCATTTCTCTCTCATACAAAGACATGTTTTGCATTTAACTCGCTTTACATATATAAGTGTAAGGACTGCAGGCCCTAAAACTTTTCGTTTTTCAATGACAGTAATTATACATTAATGTCTTACATCCGTATGGCCAATCATTGTTTATTGGCACTCAACAATGGATATTGGCTCATGATCCTCATCATTATTCATTACATCATATGCTACTTTATAAGCAAAGATGTCATCAACGTTGACTTTGTTTCATGTCCATCGGATTTCATAATTTATTTAGATCTCATTATTTTTCAAATGTGTCAGGTACCTGAGTCTCTTTTGGGACTACAACATTCTCTTCTGGAGCAATCAAGTATTTTTCATCATCCTCAACTTGACCATCTATATTCTTGGCTCCATTTCTTTTTCGAGGATTTTTATCTTTTAAACCGATGGGCATTTTACGCTTCAAGCATGCTTTATATTCTTTCATAATAGATTGTCCTTCAGGGACATTGATTCATATTGGAGCATTAGTAGCTGGGATATGTGACTTTATCACTTTCTCTAGGTTGATAAATGCTTCGGGCATTTAATTAGCTAAATTTTGTGAATGAATTATCTTTTGAATTTCCAGTGCACATTATTTTAGTATGAGGATCAAAAGTGAGCCAATGATAACTAATCTCTTTACCCAACTGCTTATCTTCTCCCCCTGATGCTGGGAAAAATAATTTTAAAATGACACTTGACAAATTGTGTTTTACCAGCATATATTCACATTCTACTTTGAAGACCCATTTGGTGTGTTATAGTTTTACAGGCACATATACTACACACCCAAAAGTCATCAAATAGAAAATATTGGGTTTTTGATCAAAAACCTTTGCAAGGGGAAAAACCTTTCAATAATTTGTTGGCATCATGCGACTTAACATTGCTATATGCAAAATGGCTAGTCCCTAAGCAGAATATAAGAGATTATATCTCATATGTAACAGGTTGCAACCATTTAATCAATCATTCTGCTAGTCTATTTTGCGTATGAATTACAATTTATTCAACATCAATTTCAAGGGATAAGCAATCCTCATTAAGCCTAATGAAGTAAATTCATTAACACTATTAAAACATAGTTTCTTAATCGGATAATCAGGGTAATATGCTCTTAACCTTATTCGTTGAGTAAAGAATCTTGCAAACTCCAGGTTGCAATAAGATTATGAACAAACATGAGACCATTTAGCTGATGCATCAATTAAAACCATATGATAACTAAATGGTCCATTATGTGGTTTTATCATCCCACAAATATATCCCTGTATCCTTTTTTTAGGAATGTGATATACTCACATTACATTTCACTTTGAGAATGCATAATAATATGTTTTCCCTTGGAACATACAGTAAATGAGAAATCGTAGTATTTGTTTACACTTCAGGGTATTCCCACATGAATTTTCAATTATTTCTCGCATCACAATTGAACGGCGATGGTCTAACCGATCATGCCAAACATTAAATTCATTGATAAACTTTTGGTTTATCTTATCAAGCTGCTGGCTTGTATTACTTAACCTCTAGTTTGTATTAGTAAATTTCTGGTTTACCTTGTCAAACTGCCGGTTTGCATTATTTAACTTATAGTTTATATCAGTAAACTTCTAGTTTACTATCTGATGACTTACATTAAATTCATCAGTAAACTTCAGGCATATTATTGCATGCTTTCAACTATGCTAATATACAAAGCCAGAAGAAAAATGTAAGAAACTTGAAATATAAAAACAAATAGATATAAAAACAATAATAACATAAATAAAGTTAACAGCAGAATAATATACATACATATATATAATTATATATTTATATAATTTATAGTGCTGTAAGTATAACAATAATTAAATGAATATAGCTTCTGGCTATATTAAAGTAAAAAACAAATATGTGCCATCTGGCCATACGATATTAAAATAAGAGATGAAGATTATATAACTTCTGGTCATATAACTTCTATTTCCATTTGATATCCATTTCTGCGGATATTTTGAAACTTAATAAGTTTCTTATAAATTAGGTATAATAGAGTGCATTTTCAATGCATAATTTTGTTCTTTCAAGTAACATAATATTGGCTCTTCTGGAGCTTTCAATATATTTCCAATTTATTAATTATACCCACATATTTCCCTTTTTATGGCTCTTGTCAGTTTTTCTCCACTTCAGGTGGGAATCAGAACCACTACTATTTTGACCATGCCCATGCCTATGGCTGTGATCATCTCCACTTTCTCGACTGTCACAATTATTACATTTAACTATATTCACTTCTGGGAATAGAGTTGAACTTATTGGACAGATCCATGATTTTTGAACAAAAATTTATTGTTCTATTTTGCAACGAGAAAGTAAAAGATTAACCCAATATATTAAATATTGTAAATATAAATGTATCCATTTATAATGGGCTTTCAGAAGGATAACCAACTTCCGGTGGTCATACATTTTTGTTAAATTGTTCTAAAGAACAAATGGGTCTTTTATATAAGTAGCATAGATAATGCTATGACTACTACCCAATATTGCATACTAAACACAAATATTAACTGTATGCAATTAAATTTTCAGATATGCATAATCCTTAATAAGAATTCAATCAATTCTCTCATTATTATATGTACTCATACAATAATTTATTCCTCCATATTTCAATTTAAATATAAGTTTTCATAATTCAAGCAATTAAATAATTGCAGAATTTAATAAATAAAATAATTTCAGTAATTGAATATCATGTAAACATAAATTCTGCAAGTATATTCCACAATTTGATTAAATAAATCAGCCATGTGAAAAACATAATTAAACTCAACATATGAGCTTAAAACAATTTAATCCAATATTTAACTCATGGTAATTAATAACATTACCAAATAAAGATAGAGTTAAAAAAATTTTATCTAGCCCCAAAATACTTTCTAGAATATTTTTCAAATAACTCAAGTGAGAAACAATTTAATTGAGTTCAACAAAATATTTCTAGAATTCAATCGATAATTAAATGGTAAATCATAAATACAATAAAGTATACTGAAATAATCATACATGCACATTTTGATTTAGAGTTTTAAAACCTCCTACCTTTTCTTATACCCATATAATGTCCAAAAATTAATCTCAACATATTTCGTCCAAATATTTTTTTTATTTAAAAATTTTTTTGAGGAAGATTAAACCATAAAGATAAAAATCAAGTCAATTATTGTGATTGTAAATATTAACCATGGCTCCGTCATTATTCTTGTGAATGGTTGTTATGGAAAAGAAGTGGAAAGAAAGAATTAAAGTCAACAAATACAAAAATATGCAGCAGGGTCCACGTGTATAAAAATCAACAAAGTCGGCCGCAGGGTTCACGAGAATAAAAATGGCCGCGGGGTCCACACGAATAAAAATAAGGGCCGCGGGGTCCATGAGAATAAACAATCATCGAAGGGGCCCACCTTTTTTTTTCCTTCTTCTCAAGCGACGGTGAGGGAGTTTACAGGCGACGATGGGGGTGTTTTTAAAGGTAAATTTTTCGAAAACACTTACGAAAAATGATCTGAGTAGCTAATGATGATATAAAACAAAATAACTTTTCCAGATTCAAATCAAAGCAATGGACTCCTCCTTACCGGCGAGACACCATGAGTTTAGGCGAGAAGCTTGGAGATCACAGCGAAAGACACACACATATATTCACAGATCCAAACACGGAAGAGCAAAATCACAGGGTTCAAAAATATAGATCCACATATATAAGGAATTGTACACACACACACGCATATACACACATATACACATGAAAAGAGGACGCAGAAGACGCAGAAGCAATAAAGGTAACTAGAACAGCATATATATATCGCTTCGTGATCAGATTCAAGGATGCATATTGTATATACACAAATTTGCAGGCAATCAAAGCAAATATACAGATTCAAGCATCAGTTTTTTTTTTCTCGGGCAGATGAGCCACTCTCAAGCAGATTCAAGAACGCAGAAAAAGAGAAAAACCATACGCATATGCTGAGCATTCAGATTTGTGCAAGAAAGAGAACAACAAGACGGGGTATTCAGATTTTTGCAATTATATTTCTGCAAATATGTATATATCTACAGATCTACTGATTATTTTTCAGATCTTCAGTGAATGAAAATAACTTTGAATAAAAACGTACCTGAAGAAGAATCAAGAGAGCCTCGTGCTGATAACGTGTTATAAATTGATAAAAGAGATGAGAGAACAAGAGGCAATAAGAAGTTAAGAAAGAGTAAGTAGAGAGAGAGAGAAGATGCACAAAGAAGAGAAAGAAGAAGAAGAAGAGGAAATTCAGAGTGAGAGAGGTAACGTTTCATTTCAGTGTGCATGTATATATAACCATCATGTGGGTCCCACGAATGGAAAATTGTATGGTTATTACACTATGCGGGTCCCACGTACGGTTGTTACACGGTTGTTACATTTCGTTTACACTGGATCCCACAACTTAATTTCTATTGAACATCCATACCTTATTGACATGGACATCCACATAATAATATTCATAACAAGAATATATAAAAGCAATCAATAATAACGGAGTGAGGCCATTGTCTTCGTCATTATCAGAGATAGAGAGGAGGCAAGCTTTCCATGAAGGGACTGAAAGTGCCACGCCTACAAATAATTATGCATAAAAAACAAAGATAAATACAAAAGGGATGATAATAATAGATCATGCACAACATTGGAAAGAAGAAGCACTTTCAGTACTCCTTCTTATCCTTTCTATGAACAAAAAACAAACTCTCCAAATCACGTAAAATGAATTGTTGTTTAAAATTAGTTAAACATAATAAAGTGGTAAGAAATGTAATTTTTTTTAGAAACATACCCTTATTTATGCAGATGATGAGATTGAGAGATAATGAGTGAGGAAAAAAAGAGAAAGATTGTGTGGAAAAAAAGTATGATAGATATATAATTAAGGGTTATGGTGCAGATTTTTCCAAAAGTTTTCATCTAAAAACAAAGTTGTTCCGAAAATTTTTTAAGAGCAATGTTGTCTCAAAAATTTCAAAATAGAGTAATGTTATCCTTTGTTATTAAAATACTAATGTTAAGGTTTAAAAAATTGATGTTGACTGGCAATATGTTAAAACGGTAAGCAGCAATAAAAAACTTCCAGGGTAATATTGTTGGGGTTCAGACAAATAATTAATTAATATTCTACCAGCTTGCTGGGGAACTAGTGGTAGAACTGGCAACTAAGGCTCCGAAGGTGGTTGTTGTTAGAATAGGATTTGACCAAGAGAGGGGGTGAATTAGTAGCCTTTAAAAATTAAATTAAATAAACTAATACAAAGCAATGACAGAATAATAAATAAGTTTGAGTAAAGAGATTGACACAGTTATTTATACTGATTCAGTCCTCCTGACCTACGTCCAATCCTCATACCACCTCTAAGCTTTGCAAATTCATTAATAACTGTATAACTGGCTGTTTAAGCCTTTACAATTTGAAGAAAGAATTCTCCCCCTCATAGTTTCAATGAAACAGGGGAACACTCTCCCCCTTTATCTCTCTGTAAACAAACCAACCCTCTTAAGATTCACAAATCATAAGTTTCTCTCTCAGAAACACTGTTTTGAATAAAAAATTCTTTCAGAAAAATTGAATGTTAATCACTGAAGTATTAATGATGGAGAGAGTGAAACAGAGGAAGAAGATGAATGAGTAATTAATGTAACTCCACCCCATCTTGAATGCTCTTCTATTTATAGTTGGGGCAGCAATAAATGTCCATTAGAAAGTGTTTTGTCTCCCTTACTCTCAGCTTCATTGTTCAATTTGTGCATTGAATGTTTCTGACACATAGCATGGTCATTACCTAAGATTTTGTTTGTTGAGTACACATCAAAGAAGTAATTAGAAGACCTATGCCCTATTGCTAAGTAGGAAGAAGAAGCATTTATGAGTGTAGAAGGGATTCAAATAAATGAAACATGAAAAGGGAAAGATTATGAATAAAGTTGAGCCTCTGACATTCTAAGATACTGTGAGTAAAAGTGAGCGCTCGAATATGTTTCACAATACTCAAGTGTTTGTAAAATAGCACAGCATAATCCTCACTGAATGACAAGATGATCGAGTTTTAATAAAGGTACTCGAGTATTCATAGTATTTTTAAGTATGCTCGAGTTTTATAAGAAGTATTGTTATGAAAAATATGAATACTTTTGTTGATTCCTGAGTATCAAAGAAAAACCTAAGAGGTGTTGCTACTACTCAAGTTTTAATAGTAACACTCGAGTGTTTGTATAGTATTTTGGTGTCAGCACTTTCAATGATTCTCAAGTAGGCACAAAAGTGTTGTCAATACTTAAATACTGTATGTAGTTCTCGAGTTTTGACAGGCTTTTCTCCAAAGATTAACGTCATTCACTCTCGATACTCAAGTTCTGTGAAACCATACTCAAGTGTTGTGAGTCATGAAGCATTAGTACAAGCACTTCTTTTGATTCTCGAGTATTCTTTGGAGTATAGATTTTAGAAAAGAAATTTTGAATTCGATACTTGAGTATTGTTACATAATACTCGAGTATTGTTACATAATACTCGAGTATTGTCAATACTTTAATGGATAATCGAGTTTGTGTGAAAGTGTTTGGGTTCAAAAATAGTTTCAACATCTTGATACTCGAATACTAGGGTGTAATACTCGAGTATTACCAATACTTTCATGAATACTCGAGTGTTCTTGGAAGTGTTGTCTTTTGAAAACTGATTTTGCTTAACGATATTTGAGTATTGAGAGTCACTACTCGAGTATTGTCAATACTTCCACCAATACTCACGTATGATTGAAAGTATTGAGTTTTAAACTGTCTTTTCTTAGAACGATGCTTGAGTATTAGCATACAATACTCGATTATTCTCAATACTTTCATCAATACTCGAGTACTTCTTAAAAGTGTTATGAAAACAATTTATTTTTTAAATCAAGTACTCAGGTATGAACTATTATACTCGAGAATTATGATATGCCATTCTTAACTATTCAAAGTTCCTGCAAAAACATGTTTTGTCATCATTAAAATATTATGTCAATAGTTGCAGTACATTTTGAGCTACTGCAACTATGGCTTCTATTGCAGTTTGCCTATCTTGCTCTTGGTGATCCAGCCTTACCCTTAACTCAGCTATTAAGGCATTTCACTCACTCATCCTTTGCAGAATTAACTGCATCAAGTCGTCCTACCTAGGCTGATTCTCATTCTGTGTTGACCCACAACCATTTCTTAATTTGGCCATCTTTTTGTCCTTTCATAAGAAAATCAGGATATTCATAGCAATTGACAGGCTTTCTACTAGATTAGCATTCACATGCCATCACAAAGTAGCATACACATATATACATATCATAAAAAATTGTACAATACTGGTACCCTGTCTGCTTACTGTACATAACAAATGACTTTAAATATCATACATTCATCTCCACTATAGCTACTCAGGGACAATCATCATGACTAAACTCCTCAAATCTCGTAGGCTCAATTCCACATCTGAGGAATCAATCCTGTCCTTGGCTCTTACTTGGAGCCACACTGCGTGATTAAGAAATACCTCTATCAGACTGTAAGAACAAACTTGATCTCCTGTGAAGGCTTCTCGATCCCTGTCCTGGAGATATGCTGACTTAGCTCGCTCTATCCAGGCCAAATAGAAATCTCATCCAGATAGTGGTGTATGCATCTCTATCTCCCTAGTGTTATAATCCAAGACACTTCCTACTAGTTCAAATGAACCACGCTTCTCCTCTTTTGGGATGAAAGCTACCACGTGGGACAACTCGAAAAGATCAAGGATCTCCACATCCTCTTTGGGAACCACCATGGAACTAGAGAGGAGATAATAACATTTGATTTTTCCTCAGAGGCCATATGGTCTACATCTTCCTCGTAGATTGGATCTTCCTATGGATCCTGCTCCTCTACTCCTAGTCCAACTTCATCCTCATCCTCATTGGGATCCAAATCGATCACTTCTCTTTGGTCTATGGTAGGCTTCGAGTGCAAATTGAGGTCCTCGTAAGACTCAACCACATGCAACTGGCTTGCTTCAATACTCATCTCTACTTATATGTTCTTCTCTAGTCAATGAACATCAAACACTTCACATGCATAACATATATCAACATTTAAACAAATATCTCCAGCAAGTAGATAACATGCATCATGATCAATCAAAGAGCAACACTAGTCCATATAATGACCTAAACCATCATACCAACTCGTACAATGATTGAACTGGCACCCTAATTCGTACACTACGCAAAATTTGGCTTTGATACCAAAAATGTAACACCTCATACCTCTTACCCCAAAATTTGGCTTTGATACCAAAAATTATTTCACAAATTTATGTGCCTCAGGCAATTTTCTGACATTTTTTGTTAAAATTACCAAAATACCCCTAGTTATGGCCAACTTTCACCATAATTACCTTTTTGCCCTTACATGCCTATAGGCACTTAAACCCTTTCCTAAAGGTCTCGTAAACTTATTTACTTCCCAACTAGCCTTTACTCTCTCGTTAAGCCTTTTATTTCTCATACGAAAATTTTGGGTTGTTACAAACTCGGCTACCACTCACCACCATTGGGACCATTGTGCACCCCCAAAAGTTGCATTGTCAAACAACAACACTTAGATGTGACTTCCATCTAGCAACCAATGATAGGGGTGGAGAAGATGAATTCATGGCTTGCAGTTACTGATATGAAGAATAGACATTAGCATAATTAAAACTCGATCCTCTTGGAATTGGGTTTCAAGATCTTGCAAAGAGTAAATCTCAGCCTTCGTGAGATTTGAAGGATGTGGGATTAAGGAGACAATCCCATGAGACAATCTGGGAAAAGGTATGATCTTGAAGCATTTGATCTTCTAATTGTGTGACATGAAGCTTCCTCTTTGTAAATCCTCCAAACAGCAAAGAAGAGGATGTATATTGTGTCTATTAGTGATGGCATGAAGAACATGAATAGTGGTAGCTATGGTATTTGTGTTTTTACATATTTTTTAATAAAAGGGGTATTTTGGACTTTTGTTAATATATATGTATATATTTAATACAAATTATATAAGAATTCCATGACCAAACCAAACATACACCCATTTCCATATCCATTTCCATTTCCATATCCATATCCATTTCCATCAAAATCAATTCCATTGTAACAAACAAACCCTAACATACACATTAATATGCATGATTATCATTCAATTCATGGTTAAGCATGCATGAACATTTTATGCTATATTCTTTAAACTCTTTACACATAACTATGTCATGTTATAAGACATAACATGTTCAAACAACACATAATTAGCATGTAACATAGCACAAATAATAAATAATAATCAATGACAATATTAATGTAAAGTTTGTAATTTTGCTACCTTGGTTTCTCAACTTTTCTCTTAACTTTGTTGGCTTTGTTCTTACTCTTTAGAATTTCCCCTTTGCCACTCAAACTCCTAAATATAACATAATGCATTTGGCGTTAATAATAAGCCATTACCATGCATTAAGACACACTAAAACCTTCCAAAACTCCTCTTGAACCTTAAAGGCCCTAAAACACTTAATTCTTTGTTAAAATTAAATCTAATGCTTCCAAAATTATTTTTCACTTATACCCTACACAATTTTGCCTTCTAATGCATCAAAATCCAACTCCTCCTCAATGCCTTGTTTAGACTGAAAATCCCATAAATTTTGGAAAATTTTCTTTTTGATCATTCCATTCCATAAACTACTATAATTTCATCTCTAATCACTTCCTTACTCATGATTTAATCTTAAATAATCTTTTAAACATTTTCTATAAATTTGGGCAGCGTCTCTCTATAGGGTTCTTGCTTCCCAAAAAAAAAAAAAAACTCAACAAGCTCAACTATAGCCAACATCATCAATAACAACCACTAGTGGAAAATGTGCCTTTTAGACTACACAAAAAATACCATTTAGACCACATAAAAATGTGGTTTAGATAAGGTCAGCTTAAAAAGTAGGTATTTTTTACATGCGATCTAAAATAGTCTAAAAGGTGAAATATTTAAAAATAAATAAATATTGACATTTTTTGGATTATAAAATCCAAAAATTGCCTACATATTTTTTTATCATTAAATATATTTTAATAAATTTTATAATATATTGAAAACTAAAAGAAATCAAACTCATCACAAAAAATAAATCTTATGAAAAAAAATAAAAATAAATTTTTTGTTGAAGATTCATTGGACTCGGTAATGGGAAAACGGGTTGGGTCCGTCAACCCACCCTAATATAGTGGGTTAGGGGTGGCTGCATGACAACCCAAAGGGGGGGTGGGTTATCTTAACCTGCCCCGCTGAACCCGCGGGTTAGCGGGCTAGACCCTGTTTTTTTTTCGCTTCTTCCGTTTTTTTGACTCAGTGAAGGCGTTGACCGTTGAAGAAGTGAAGAATAGGGATCCAACCACTTAGACTTAGGGTTCAATATTCCCTTCTCCTTTCTTCCCTAACACCAATGAGTTCCCAACTTCCGTGATCCATCAACGGCGCTAGCACCCAGCAGTCCAAACTCCAAAACTAACGAGTTGTGAGACAGTGACAGCGGGGATGAGGACATAAGGTGAGGCGATGAGTGAGTTCCTATCTTCTGACTTTCTGAGTACGCGAAACAAGCAGCAGGGACCAGTCACACAGCGATGCATAGTTCCTCTATTATGTGAATTTGTGGAAGGCGAAGCTGCAGTGCTGAAGCTTGGAGCTCGAGTGAAGGCACGATGGAGACACAGAGAGTCAAAGACGCAACGAGCCAATGACACAAAGTTGATCTTCAATTCATTATTCCCAGCAATGTAGCTATATAGTAAAGGTAGTAATAATTACCATTAACCCTTGTTTCCATGAACTGTTGATGAATGATGATCAAGCTCACATAGTCACAGGTCACAGCTAAAAGTGATAAGTTCAACATGTATGCATTATAGTTAATTTGAATTAGCGAAGATATCTTATTGGTAGGAGGTAAACTATTGTCTACCTGAAAAGCACCATTTTTGTTCTTGGTCACTAAACACTTATCTTGTGCAAGTTGTTTTTCTTGTTAAGACGCTTCCCCATTGAATCTAGAGGTCATCAAAAGAAGCTTTATGAGGTTTGTATCTCTGAGTCCATATTATAACTTCAAATAAAATGCTTATAATCATTGTTTGCTGTCACACACTCACATGTATTCGATGTTTAAAGTTTAACTTGAGAATTATAGCTCATTATATCTTAACTTGAGAAATTGATAACTAGGGACTGTTCTGTTTTTTGTGTGTATTACAATGTAGTATTTAATCCAACTGATAAGATGGACAATAATGCTAATCCAACTAAAACAAATATGGATAATCTATCCACACAACCTGAACTGTCTACAGTAGCAGAATAAGACAGTTCAAGTAAGAGGGCAAAGAAAAACACATATGATGTTTGGAAGCATTTTACTAAAATTGGAATAGTTGATGGCAAAGAAAAAGCTAAATGTGATGGTTTTGGAAAACAATATGTTGTTGGAGGCAAGGATTATGGGACTTCAACTCTTCGACATCATATAAATGCATGTGCTTTAATTCCAAAATATAAGGATGTTGATGCCATGATGTTAGACCATGCTAGAAATGTTAGAGCTAGAAAAATTGATCACCACAAAGCTCGAGACATGCTTGCTTATGCTATCATTAAACATGATCTCCCCTATTCTTTTGTTGAGTATGAAGCAATTAGAGATTTTCATGCATATTTAAATCCTGATTATAGCCAGAATGTTTGGAATTTCTATTTAAGCCAGAAAGAGATCCTAAAGAAAAAGATAATGATGAGTCCTGGTAGAATTTGTTTAACTGCTAATTGTTGGACTTCAATAACTAGTAAAGGATACCTTTATGTGATTGCTCATTTTGTGGATGACAAATGGACTTTAAATAGAAAAATACTTGCATTCTCTAAATTGGAACCTCCTCACTCTGGGGTTGAATTGGCTAAAAGGGCACATGACATATTGATAGACTGGGAGATTGATGAGAAAATATTTTACTGAAAGAATAGTAAAATATGCAAAATGATAGTATGCAAAATTTACTGAAAGAGCAATTGAATTTGACCGGTGGCTTGATATGCAAAGGGGAGTTTTTCCATGTGAGATGTTGTGACCATATCTTGAATATCATAGTTCATGATGGCTTGAAAGTAATAGGTGATGCCATGTACAAGATAAGAGAGAGCATTAGATGTGTAAAGTAATCAGAGGCAAGGATAATAAATTTCAAGAAATGTGTTCAACAAGTTGGAGGTGTTGGCACTGGAATGGGATTGAAATTAGATGTCTTGACTAGATGGAATTTGACGCATGCAATGCTTGAGAGTGCCATTAAATATCGTCATGCTTTTGCTACCTTGGCCTTCAAGGATTCTAATTTTCATCATTGTCTAACAAATGAAGAGTGGGCTAGAGTAGAGGCAATATGTTCATTCTTGAAGCCATTTGCAGTGATTACAAACTTGATTTCTTGTTCAACATATCCTACCTCTAACATGTACTTCACACAAATATCAAAAATTGAGTTACTCTTGAAGCACATGTGCATTATGATGATTCTATTATTCAGGATATGGCTATGGTAATACTTGATAAGTTTGATAAATACTGGAGTGATTATAGTATCATTCTTGCACTTGCAATTGTCCTTCATCCTCGGATGAAGCTTGATATCATAAAGTTTACATTTGCAAAACTTGATCCAGCAAATTGTTATGAGAAGGTTGAGAATATTAGGAAGAAGCTGTACTATGTTTTTTATGAGTATAAAGGAATGGGCTCATCTATTCCATTTTCTCTTGGTGCTCAACATGATGAAGCAAGTTGTTCTTATGCATGGTCATTGGATAGGCCCACACTTACACCTAATGTCTCAATAGATGATGAATGCAACTATTTGGATGTTTTTGATGTAAGTTCTAAATTC
>QFDD01005879.1:0-13720 GCA_006871305.1 Vachellia collinsii | reverse complement strand
TGAGGATTGGACTTGGTGGTGAAATGGGTTTTGCGGCGGAGGAAGAAGTGGCTGGTGGCGGCGGTGGGAATCAGTGCCTCCGGTGGAGAGGGTGAGAAGGTCATCAATGAAAATGGAGTTCGGAAAACACATATCCATTGACGTACAAATCTCGAAGGGCTTGTGGAGCTCTTCGCCACTCCCTATGGCCACCATCTCAGAGATCTCTACGTACTGAGTAGAGGAGGAGAGACAGAGAAGGGGGCGGAAATAATGGAAGAAGGTATTGATTGATATAAGGAAAGGACCACGTGATGGGGAAGAGGTAACAAATCTAAATTATTATTAATGGAAAGCAATTTTAAGTATGAAAAAAATGATTCAGTTGCATTCAACATAAAATAATTTTCCCTAACGAACTACGTAATTTTTCATGCATTCAACGTATTAAAATATTTTTTTAGTAAGATTAGTATTCTAAAAATAATATTATTTTATTTTAAAGTATTTTTCGGTACCAATGTGAAGCTAGATTTGCGATGCTGAGTGCTAATAAAAAAAATTAGATATTGAATACCTAAAAAATTAAGGGAAAATTACAGTGAAAGACCTGGAAGAAACAATGTTCACTGAGAAGGACTATAAAAGTTGTAATTATTTAGAAGGACCATAAAAGTTGTAATTATTTAGAAGGACTAAAAATAAAAATACAAAATTGCTTCTAACAAAAATTTCTACATTCCCTCCTACCTTCTCTCTAACATTATATTTTTTTAAAAACGAAATAGAAAATTTTAAGTTACACTTAATTAAATAAAATTATTCTCGACTTTTACTCCTTGCATAGATATCTCCGGAAAAAAAATTAACATTGTCCAGTTTTGTCAAAATTGTAATTTTTTAAAATAAACACAAACTTTTAGAAAATAAAAATATATAATTTTCATAAAATTAATATCGTTTATAATTTATTATATAGTTTAAAGAAAATTTATGCAAGCACAGAAAATAAAAATATAATGTACATAATTTAATTAATTCAAAGAAAGTTTATATAATTTATTTTTATTTTAGAAGAAATTTATGTCAGTTAAAAAAATGCACGTAATGTTAATAAAATTATTAAATCCCAGTAATATATTATATTATGAAAAGATATGAAATGAATTTAGTTTTTTATTTTTATGAAAAGATTTTAATTGAATTCAGTGATGATAATATAAATTATGCAACTTCGTGTTAGATAAATTAATTATTTTCATATGGAAAAAAAGAAACCATCATGTCAATATGAATTGTAGGTAGTTTTAGTTTAAATTTTAGTTAGTTTTTTAATTTTAAATGTAGTAGATAGTGTAAAGGGTTTAATTGTGGGCAATTTAGTAATTTTAAAGTTATATTTTAATGTTTGGTCCTTTATAATAGATTATATTTTCTCTTGATCCTTTATTTTAATTTTTTAAAAAAATTAATTACAAATTTGATAGTTAAAAAAATTCTTGTGATGCATAAAAGCTGATAAAATATTGTAGAACATTGTGCATTTTAACCTTAAGAAAAATGAGAGCAAACAACCTAATTAGATTCATTAAAAATATTGAAAATTATAGGGAAAATGATATAAAAAGACATTCAGAAATGTAAAATAGCATATATGTGTGACAAAAATTAAAAAAATGACAGACAATGTATGGATACCAAAATGGAATTTTGTATTTGAGGAAGAAGACAAAGAAAATACACAAATGCCCTTAATTGTTTTTTATTAGTTCCCAACCATCTCGTTGAAGACCCCGCTCATGACCAGCTATAAATTGTCGATGCTGGGGCTCCCTCTCGTGGGCCATCACTACCTCTACTAAACCACCAATGCAATTCAATATGTAAATCTCACCCCAATTGCATGCCAAAAAATTGGTGGCCATTCAATCACAAATGAAATTTAATATGTAGTGCAAAAACAAATTTAAGTAAACTCATTTGATAATACCCGTTCTCAATTACCAAGTACCAAATTCACATTTTTTCAATCATTCACGTGTTTTGTTAAGACATCCCTCATGTTTAATTTAGTATCACTAACTTTTACTTGCCAAGCAATAAATCCGTACTTTAAATCTATTCATAAGTTTTGTTTAGATATTCTCTACATTTCATTAGGTGTAACTAAGGTGATACCTATTCTTCCTTCCTATTAATTTAATCAACTTTATTCTGACTGTCAACCTCTCTTTAAAGAGCTAGCAAAGCAGCCAATCTTTCTTATTCGATCGGGAATTGCTTCTTTTATAAGTGCAGGTTCACTACTTAGTAATAGAAAGTTGGTAATCTCCAATAAAATGCGGGGAATACTTTAACAAAACCTTTGAAGAGGCTGAAAGCATGAATTTGCTATTTAAGAAATGAAAATTGATAATATCTAATCAAATATGATGAATGCCTTAACAAAAGTTGGAAATGGGTTGGAATCAAAACCAAAAAAAATTACTTATATTCGTTTTTTGAATATATATTGAATTGCATTGATGATCTAATAGCAAGCAATGTTTTTGGTATGCAAGTAGACGTGGGACCAAATCCCACCTCTGCCACTTGCCAAGGAGGCTAGTTCTTCGAGGGCTGATTGTCATAAGTCTGCCGTTGGCCGCGGATAGGGTCTCTCTGGATAGGTGGTTAGAAACATTTAGAAAACAATATTTTTTTTTAATGAAAAGGAAATATATTAATTAAACTGTACAAGAATACAAAATACTACCAATAAGGCTAACGCCCTACTAAGCTTATAAGGTCATTAGCCTTGATGGTATAATTAACGAGAGTACTGACAGTTACAATTATGTTCTCTAGAGTGTCAGAGCTATTCATAAAAATACTTTTGTTACGGTTGTCCCATAGCTTCCATGCAAGGATGCCAAAGAAGAAACGCCAGTGCAAGCCCATGCAACATGGATTAATATTCCACAGCAACCAGTCCTTGAGCGGTTTGTCTAAGAATTCTTGAAGGCTATGAGGAGGGATCACTTTCTTCCAGCATTGTTGTGCTAAAGGACAGTGGTGAAGAATGTGGTCCAAATCTTCTGAATCTGCTTAACATCTATCACACCTACTGTTGAGGGTCATGTGGCGTCATAATCTTACAGCATTAGTTAGGAGTCCATCATGTAAAGCTAGCCATAAGAAGACTCGAACCTGTTGGGAGCCGGGCCACTGCCATACCTTGGTCTAAGGTAGATTTGGTTCATTCCAAATAAAATCATGGTTAGCATGATAAGCTGAATCCATTCGTCTTGAGTTGTTTGGAGAGGGGGGTTAGTGCCATCTGTGACAAGATGTTCTGTGGTAGCAAGTGCTGAAGGCTATCCCATTGCCAATTACCTCTGTCATCAACAAAGTTTGAGAGTTTTTTGTGGAGTGAGCATTCTGGTATGTCCGCAAAGGTAAGATATTTCAACGGGCTCATTTCGCCTACCCATGAATCTTGCCAGAATCTAATGAGTTTGCTGTTACCTGGTTCCCATCGTACGTGTAAGTGTGTGTCTTGCCATGTTTTTGCAATACTCCTCTAGATGTGAGATGCATTCCTAGTTTTGAATTCGTACTTACTATCAGTAGACCAACGGTACTTAGCGTGTAGGACTTGCACCTAAAGTTGGTTTGGCTTACTAAGCAAGTGGAAGCCCAGTTTGGATAAGAAGGCACTATTCTGTCCTTGCATAGACTTAAGCCCACAACCACCGTGTGTAATAGGTTGGCACATGTTCTCCCATTTAATCAGGCTTGGTTTCTTTGATGTAGTTCCTAGGCCCTAGATGAATCAACGGGTAAGCTTATCTATGGCCTGGCAACAGGAGATTGGAAGCTGGGAGGTTTGCATTGTATAATAGGGAAGAGTATTGAGGGCAAATTTGGCGAGCATGATGCGACCCGCCAATGAGAGAGAAGTGGCTTTCCAAGTGGCAAGTTTGCTTTGGACCTTTTCTATCAGATAGCCATAAGTATCCTTTGTCACCCTTGAGTGTAAAAGCGAAACACCTAGATATTTCCCGAGTTGCCTGGTTTGTTGAAAGTTCAAGGTTTCGCAAATATGATCTACCTCTTTCCTTGAAACATTCCTGGAGAAATGTATTCTAGATTTGCTGTGGCTCACTACCTGCCCAAAGGCACTGTAGAATGGTTGGAGGGTATGTTGGATAAGCTACACCTGTCTGGCTGTCGTGCTGCTAAAAAGAATGAGATCATCCGCAAAGAAGAGATGGGAGAGGGGTGGTCCTCTCCTAACTAACTTGATGGTTTCCTAATTTTTGTTCTGGACTTCATGGGTGATGGTTTGAGACAAACGCTCCATACATAGCACAAATATATAAGGTGAGAGTGGGTCTCCCTAACGTAGGCCCCTTAAAGGCTGAAAAGGTTACGATGGGTGACCATTCCAGAGAATCTGCATGGTAAGGGTGGAGATGCATTGCATAATGAGGTTGATTAGCTGAGGAGGTAAACCAGCATCTTCAAGGGTGTCTTGAATGAAGCTCCAACTCAGTTTGTCAAGAGCTTTTTCAAGATCAACCTTGAGCATCATCCATCCTAACTTCCCTGTCTTCCTCTTCATAGAGTGTATCACTTCCTAGGGTATGACGATGTTGTCGGTGATAGTTCTGTCCTAAACAAAGCTGGATTAGTATGGAAGAATGAGTTGTGGCATTAAAGGCTTGAGGCAATTGGCAATTACCTTGGTCACCAGTTTGTAAGCTACGGAACAAAGGCTAATTGGCCTAAAATCTTTAACTGTAGATGGATGGTCAATCTTAGGGATTAGGACAATTAGGGTGCTATTAAGTGAAGCATCAAGTCTACCCCCATTAAAGAGATCACGGACCATATTGACTAGCGAATGTTTGACAATTTCCCACTGACTTTGGAAGAAGAGTAATTGGCATGTATGTCGTTTCCCCTCTATTTTTGTCTTCTTCCTCAAATTACAAAATACCTTTTTTGGATCACACACCTTTTTAGTCATTTGTAAATTTTATCACGCCTATATGTCATTTTACATTTTCTAAGGTTTATTATTTATGTCATTTTAATAAATATTAATAATTTTATATCATTATGTATAATTTCCCAATTCTTAACTTGAATTATATAATTTTTTTGGTCATCTTATATTTTTTTGTGAGTGGATGTCATCTTATATTATTGATAGCATAGAAGTATAGTTTTTATAAGAAATAAAAGAATAAGAAATATACTAAAGAGTTCATCCATGCAAAGTAATCTGCAATATTCAAATAAAGTTTCAATTATTATAATTTATAATTTTAATCTGTAATTTTTAAATAAAAAATCTTTTTTGTCAAAAATTTATAGTTAGGATATCATTTATTTTTTTATTATATAGCCATTTAAATAATTTTTAGATTAAAGTATAGGTTTGGTTCTCTTTGTTTTCATCAAATTTTAGTCTAATTCTTTAAATTTTAAAAGTATACTTTTAGTCCTTTAATATTAATATCATTAACTTCACTTAGCGGAAAATTCTAACTCACCACATTTAAGCAATTATTTTATGATTAAATAAAGATATAACATGGTTAAATTTCAAAATAAGAAAATAATTATATTAAAGAATTACTATTTAAGTATATTTTAATATTATTTAATTGCAAAAACACTGTTAAAATTTGGAGAGCCAACATTTTTCATTAAATGAAATTAATGGCGTCAAGAATAAAGAAATAATGCATTTTTTAAACTTAAAAAATAAAATTGAAATTTAATGAAAATTTAAAGAACTAAGCATATACAAGCCTAAAAATAATTTAAATGGGTATATAATCTAAAATAAAGATAATATCTTAACTACAAGTTTTCAAAAAAAAAAAAGACATTTTTATTTAAAATTTACCAGTTAAAAATTTTAAATTAAATAATGGAAACTTTATTTGAACATTGTAGATCTCTCATCACATTAGGGCAACCACCCCGTGGATATTTTACTTCAAAATAGAGGAGATCTTTCATTGAGAACATCCATCCATTGGGGATAAAGAGAAAGAAATGTCTATCTATTTTATTTAGTTGTTCACTATCATTCGTTTATTAAAGCATATAGCAACTATTCCAGTCAATTTCCTTTCCTATTTCATGGCCACATATCTTCCAGCTTAATATTTACAATACTTTTCTAAAGTGGATGCAAGGCTCCGCTTGAATGAGAAGAAAAGTTGAGAGAAAAGAAAATGGAAGGAAAGAAAAGAAAAGTGAAGAGAAAATATTATCATTTATCTTACTTGGATTGACGAGAGAAAACAGAGAAAAAAGAAAATAGGTAAATAGTTAAATGACAAAAGTATTCTTAAATGAAAATATTTTAGTAAATAGTTGAATAAATAAAGTATCCTTAAAATATATCAAGTATAATAGTAAATTAAATATGATAATAAAAAATTATATTAACATTAATATCATTAAATAATTTAAAATCAAATTATTTATTAAAGATATGTTTTCATGTTATTATATTTCAAAACAAAATAATTTAGATAAAAATTTATCATATTTTTTTAAGGTTATGGGGTTTTAATAAACAATTAAAAATAAATTAGATATTAGAATATATTTTAAAGATTATCCTTCTAAAAAAAAGAAAAGGTTAAAGTATACGTTTAGTCCCTTATGGTGTGTTTGGTTGGAGGGAAGGGAAAGGGAGGGAAGGGAAAATGTTCATCTCCCCTCATTTGGTTCAAAATTTTGGAGGGGAAGGAAGCTCAAATTTTCCCTCCCCTCCCCTTTTAAACCTCATTTTAACTCCCCTTCAAATTGGGGTTTTTTTGGAAGGGAGTCAAATTTTTTGTCAAGTTTACCTTTTCAATTTTTTCTCTTATTCCATTAATGTCTTTGAAGAAAAATATTATTATAATTTAAAATATACTGTAATAAGATAAAAAATATTATAATAAAAATATATTATTATAAATTAATTAAAAATATTAATTATATAATTTTAATTAAAAATAAATTATAAAAACAAAATATAAATTATAAAATATATTTTTGTAAAAATAATTTATAAAAAATACGTTATTATAAATAAAAATATATTTTAACAAAATAAATAATAAATAAAATATATTATTCTTAAATTAATAAAAAATATAAATCATAAAATTATGATTAAAACATGCATTATAAAAATTTATTAAAAATAAAATATATTATTATAAATAAAAAATATTATTATTTTTTCAAAATATAATATCACATGGTAAATAAAAATATTAATGCATTAATTAATGTTAATGTATAAATTAATTTATATAATATATAAATAAAAAATATAATTAATATGTAAGGGTAAAATAGTAAATTACTACCATTCCTTCTCTTCCCTCCCCTCTTAAACCAAATAAGAGATCATTAAAAATATCATTTCTCATCTCCCCTTCAACCAAACCAAACAAGGTGATCCCCTTCCCTACCATTCCTTACCCTTCCCTCCATTCTCTCCCCTACCATCCCTTCCCTTCAAACCAAACACACCCTTAAGTTTAAAAAGTATACTTTTAATCCTTTAATATTAATACAGTTAGTTAACTAACGGAAAATTGTGACTTAGCAAATTTAAATGGTGATTTTGCAATTAAATACTGATAAAATATTATTAAATTTTAAAATATAAAAATAAATATATTAAATAATCAATGTTTAAGTACATTTTAACATCATTTAATTGTAAAATGGTGATTGAATTAAAATTTTATGTTAATAAAAAACTAACGGTGTTAACGGTAAGAAACCAAAAGTGTACTTTTTAAACTTCAGGGACCAAATTAAAATTTGATGTAATCTTAAAAAATTAAATGTATACTTTAATCAAAAGAAAATTGTAATCAGAATTTTTAAAAAGTTAGATGATAAATTTAATGGTTTAAAATGAAAAAGTAATTAAAAGCAGATAAGAAAAAATAGTTTTCTCTCCATGTGTGGAAAGAAAAGTTGGAGAGAAAATGTGGTGGAACTCACACCCCATTTTTTCTCCAACTTTTTCTTCCTCCCACTTTTTCTCTCTCATCCAAGCAGGGAAAACTCATTTCTCTCTCAGTTTTCTTTCCTTCCCCGTTTTCTCTCTATACAAGCAAAGGGTAAATGTTGGAAAGAATAGATATACGATTGGGATAGGTTTCCCTTGAACTATTATCTTATTGAAAGAAATTTTGGAATTATACTGATGAATTTTATATTTATAATACAGGAAATTTATCTTTGTTTCCTCTTCTTTGATAGGTATCCCATAATTGATATGACACAATAATATTTTTGGCCATTGTTATTTATGTACCCTTGACAAGCCAACATTGTAATTATCATCATCTATTGTTTCCCTTTTCATGGCTAGTAATTAGGGAAAATTCCTTAAAAATACTCCTTGAATATGGAAAATCCCATTTGTTACAGTGAATAAGAGAATGGATATGTAGGTAGCAGTCAGCAATCTAGAATTTCAGAATTGAACCAAAAAGATGAATCTACCCTTAAGTAATACAAAAGTTTGAAAACTTTATCAATGGCTATGACAAGTGTTAATATGTTATTAACAACCTTTCCACTGTGGTACATCTTATCATAACTACTTAAAATTTATAGAGCTCTAAAAATAATAAATACGAAGTCAAATCTAAATCTAAACTTGAAAAGATCAAGATAATAAGAAAATGATCTAAATATCATGATTTAATGGATAACCGAGATGCTAAGATTAATTAAGACAACATAAAATAACAAGGGTTAAAGTGCAAATTTGCCCTTGAAGTTTTGTTTAGGAAGAATGTAGCATTGGAAGTTTTTTTAGGAGTCATGTTACCTCAAAAATTCAAAATTGAGCAATATTGCCCTATTTTGTTAAAAAAAATGAATGTTAACTACTTAAAAGTTGATGTTGACCATCAACATTTTTAATGATAAAGGGTAACATTGCTCTAATTAAAAACTTCCAAGGCAATATTTCTCTAATAAAAGTTCTAGGGCACATGGGGGAAAATTTGCACCTTAATCCAAATAATAACTAAATCATTTGGATATTGTTTTCACCATTTCCCCCTGGTTGAAAGAACCCTGTCACCAGATAGGTAGATAACTGGTACTCATCGGGCAAGGTGGAGTCAATGTGGTAAAACTCCTCTTTGGTGATCCACGTGGGCATCTAGATTTGAACGACATTTACAACAAACAAGGTAGCAGTGTAAGGTAGAGCCAAAAAAACAGGTCAAGCCTGTTGGATTGACCCGATTAAGCCTTTTTAATTGAAAGATCAAGTTTGTGATTTTAAGTTTTTAGAAGAAAACAAGTTTAGAAGGGCCACCTTAATGGGCTGTGGACTTAAAAAGGCTGGCCCATTTAAACCTGCTAAAATATTTTTGTATAAACAGTTAAACAGTTACACCAACTTCAAATGTGTAAGAACCAAACTGAAGCCTGATAATTGGAAAGATTTGGATATCGTGAACTGGTGGAAGAACAATCAACAATGATTTTCAATTCTTTCAAGGATGATAGTTGATGTGCTTAGCATTCCGATCATTACAATAGCTAGTGAATCATGTGTCTTAACAAAGTATAAAAGCTTCATTCTTCCAACTAATGTTCAAGCAATCATTTGTACTCACAATTGGTTGCACATATTTACATATAAAGGTAATTTACTAATTTATATGTATTTTCTTATAGTTATTTATAGTTTTAATTTCTTTTACATAATAACAATATTTAAGTTTATGATTTTGGTTTATCATTTGTTATAAGTATAAAATCTAGAGAGGAATAGAAAGGAACATTTCTAACCACTAGAACGATTGGTAAGTAAAAGAAGGAAAAGAAAAATGATAATTTTAAGAAAAAGAAAAATTAAAACATAAAATTTTCAAAATACTAAAAAGAAAAATTAAAACATCACCATAGGCTAAAGTCAACATTGGATAGTATCAGGAGGAGTTTGGTTTTGGGTGATGTCAGGAGTTAGATGGGACTCATTGATCTCATAATGATGGTTGACTTTTGGCTGCGTCTCTTATTACGATAGGCTAGAGTCAATGTTGGGTGGTCTTAGGAGGAGTTTGGGGTTGGTGGTATCAAGAGTTAGGGGGAATTCATTGAACTCATGAGGATAGTTGACTTTTAGTTGAGTCTCTCATCACCATAGGCTAGAGTCAACATTGGATGGTATCAGGAGGTGTTTGGGGTTGGAAATTGTTTTTTAACATGTAATTTACTCTTTTTTTTGTTCATAATTGTTTGCTTATTATCTAAATAAAGTAGTTAAATTAGACTTACAATGAATACTTTAGTGCAATACCCATATCTTTGATCCATCTTTTCCCACATTTGGGCACACCTTTCCAATATCATATGTTCTTGTTACCAAATAATTTCCTCAAAGATCATGTGTTAATCCACATAGCACAATACGATTGGGAGACCTGAAATTAACCAAGTGTATATGCTCAAGTTTTCTCCTGTTTTTGGCATCTTAATGGAAGTTATATTATGTTCAGTATGTGTTGACAAATTTGGAAGTGTGGTGTTTGGTTTTGCATTAGGAAGAGTGCATTACTATATTAATAATAGAAGCTAAATCTAATTAAGCTGTATCTCATGATTACAGTGAAGAGGTTCAGAGCATATTCATGCGAATGATGCAATCTGAGTTGTTCTGGATTGGCCATCTAATATGACATGTAAACACAAAGATAAAGTTTGGCGAACCAATCTCTTTTTCATGCCAAAAAATCAAAGCTTATGAAATATCCTACATCTGTACTATCATTACTTGACACTAACTATATTTTTTCTATTACATATTATTTAATCAATAGCACGAGTGAGATTTTTCATTCATAAACTCACTTTTTATTTCATTTCATTCTATTTTGCATATTGAACAGGCTCATGGTTGGCCGGCACTGGGCTAGTTATGAGTGCCATTACCAAACTATGACTGTGAAGTATGCTATTTACACTTTTTGATTTCCTAATGTATAATTCATCTTAAAAATCTCTTTACCATGTTAGATTTATAGATAACAAAAATATATAAGATTTGTCTTTTATCAAAAATAAGTTCAAGTTAATTTGATAGAACTCCCCTTGACATCATTTATGATACCTTTAATCTTTTTTTTTTCTAATTAATCAATGTGGGACACTCATATTCTACTATTCCCCCACTGTGGTTTTTCTTTTTTTCTTTTTTTCCTCTGCCTTGGCTTGTATTTTATATTTTCTTTTGAGTCTCGGAGGCCTCATTCCTACAATCATCATTTTCTTTTATGTTTTCCTTATTTTGTTTTTTTTATCTAAACTCGAATGGCCATTAATAACAAGAATATTAAAGAACGTCAATGCAGGTGGACAAAATGAACTAACGACACATTTGATCAGAATCTGGTCCTTACCTTTTCAAGTCAATCAGTCTGTTTACTCTATCGCTCCAACATTATTAATAGATTTGAGATTCCGTAGGTATTGTTGAATAATCTATCAATAGGATATTCACCCATGAATATCAATGGAATCTCATGCATACAATAGCGTTTTAAATCAAGATTGATCATTCTAGATTCCATAAAAACCAGTTTTTAGAGTCACCACCTCTAGGTAATTACTATAGTCATAACAACCAATCAAGTAGTGATTTCAAAACTAACTGTTCCATCATTTATACTTTTGATCAGTACCAGCAATCCACCACTTCCTCTTGATCTGGTTTATGCCACTGCTTTGGAGGCCCTGAGGTCTTTGGGTGGCCACGAAAAGCATCCTTCCCAGGTTTTGCAATTTCTACATATATTTTCCGCCCATCAAACACCTATAGAGATAAAAGCCAGAGTATTTGAGACCTTGTTTGATTCTTTTTTCTCTGTTTCTTGTTTTCCCCATCAGTTAAAAGTTAAAACAGAAAATGTGACTGAAAATGGGTTTCATAGAGTTCAGTGCTTCTGCAAAATGACTTGGGCATTTTATGCAATTTTATAAGAGAAGTGAGAATCACAAAATTAAGTTAGAGGAAGCCATTATATATATTGCCGGGAGGACGCCATAAAAGGCAACCAAGAGTCTCATTTGGCTCAGGATAGACAATCCCTTTTCTTTCTGCATGGGGTCTGCATAAGTCCCATTTGCTGATTGGATAGGCTAGTGAACCCCATTAGTACTTCAAAGGTCCACATCATCATGAAAAATTAGTGATTTAAAACGGCTTTTGAGAATTAAAAACAAAATAAAAATGGTCAATCGACAATATTCTTAGAGACCACGGGCACCCCTAGTTTTCAAGATTTGATAACCTAAAATGAAGAAGAATAGTAAGAAATTGAACCTTCTGATCCATGTTTTCTAGTGCAAGCATTGCATCATCTTGACAGGTGTACTGAATAAAGGCAAATCCCTTAGATCTTGTTGTAGTATCTTTAACAAGTTTAACTGCCAAAAGAAAATGGACATAACTTGACTCAAGAGGTACACGTCAAAAGTACAGAAAACTGAGTGTGAAATGAAAACTCAAAGACATACCTTCAGCTATCTCACCGAATTTTGCAAATTCCTTCTCAAGAATAGTCTCACCAGTATAATATGGTAAATCTGGCATACAAATATATTAGAACTAGAAGTTAATAAAAACAAACTATGTGGAAAATCAAAAAGAAAGAAAAATTGTGGCATCTGGACATTAGGTTGGAAGACAAATTTGTATGATCGTACTAACAGATTACTAATATTGAAGGAATGCAAACAATTTAGAAGAGTGTCCGTCCAACAATAGATCATAAGAGACTGAAAATTAATAAAACTAATTTGAATATAATTGTATCAATTGATGTTGCAGGAGTTTAAAATATGTTGGAACTTGGAATGCCGCAAGAGAAGAGGAACTTGGACTGCCGTAAGAAAAGAGGTAAATATTTTAGTCAAACACAATTTATTGCACTAGATATGATCATTCATGAGGCAGTATGGTAAGGAAGAAGCAGAGGGTTCCAGAGGTTGATGTCAGCCAGCTCATCAGTCAAATCCAGATTAAATCAATTATTGAGGGAAAGAGGTAAAATCCAGTGGCATAAACTCGTTGTTGTTGCAGGAAAGAGGTTCACTTTTATATGCAACAGAATATAGAGATATGAGATAACAATAGGTAGCTCATAATATCTTATTGGAAAAGGTTACGATATGCACTTAGGAGCCAAGAGAAATAGACAACTATTAGACCTCCATCTCTCAATATGTCTGAAACCAGTAATTCAAGTACAAATGCCTATGGGAACTGAAAGAATCAAGAAAATGTAGAAGAGGGATGCTTTATTTTTATAAAATGTATTTCACTTAATGCTACTCCTCCCTTCCTATATGATTTTTTCCATAAGTTTGGATCTATTAATAGACATGGTATCCAAATTAAAAACCAAAAGGAATTTAGCTTTGGCTTTGTGGAGTTTGAAGCAACATGCAAATTCCTCAAGAGATGTTTTAGATCAGCTTTCTCCAAACAGTTTTTGAAGATTTCGGGAAACAAAAAATGTTGGAAGTGAGCTTTCGAATGAGCACATGTACTTTAACCCTAGTTTCTCTGTTTTATCATTTGTATCTTTACCTTTATTGCCATTATATTCTGAAACCATATCTCGGATTACAGAATCATGTCATCGAGAGAGGACTTCATGGGATTAAGTCACTTCTCCCCCCACCCCCCCCCCCC
>QFDD01005878.1:0-15133 GCA_006871305.1 Vachellia collinsii | reverse complement strand
TTAAATGTGCATATTTAGCTTCTCCAAAAAATACTCTAATGAGATCTTGCACATTTTGCACATGGCCCCCAACATTGCATTTATTTAAGGCTTTGCCTGATCAGATCTGATACACTCTCATCTAGTCCAATTCAACTAAGTAAAATAAGAAATATGATCATATTATAATTAGATTGGATTGGTTTGGGTGCCCAGGTTCCAAATGGATTAGTCTAGTTCTGTTGATGTTTCAAAATTCATTTTTATAAAATATGCTTAATTAGGTAAAAATCCTAAACTTTTCTTTTTATTTTTGTTGGGCCCTTGATAAAACATTCTATTGGAGCTCTCTTTCTTGTACTTGCAGCTCTTCCTCTTTCCTTTCTTTCCATCATAAGGCATTGATTTTTGGAAGAAATATTTTTTTATGTATCATAACTTTTTTCAGGCTCTAGTCTAGTAGACAGGTCTTGTGACCCGAGGAATCAAACCTGCTACAATCTTATACTGCGTTGCGATTGGATTGGACTAGACTTTACACCATCATATTTTAACCCTAGGTGTATCCAAACTAGAGCCGGGAATTTGGGCCTGGCCCGTAGGGCCGGCCCGATTAAGCCCGATTAATTGGAGGGCCGGGCCTGTGATTTTGAGCTTCTAGAAGGAAACGGGCCTAAAAGGGCTAACCCTAATGGGCCGAGGGCTTAAAAGGGCCAGCTCTGTAGGGCCGAGGGCCGGCCCTTTTAAGCCCGCCATAATTTTTTTTATATTTTTTTAAATAATTTATATGTATTTTACATAATAAACATATTTTAAACTTATGATTTTGGTTTATTATTTGTTGCAAAAACTTAAAATGATGATGTTACAGATGAAATACTTCATATTTTTTATCTCGCTAAAGCAAAACCTTCTGAGCCTATTCCTAGTGAAGCTTGGTCAAATGCAAATATTCTTAAAATTGAAGATAGTGATAATAATTGATGAAGAAAGAAGCTTATATTATATGATTTGTGAACTTAAGTTTAAAACTTTTAGAGTGTTTATTAATTTTGATATAGTTATTTAGATATGATTTTATATGTTTTTGAGTAAGAAAATTGTATTGGGTTAAAAATAATGTATTTTTTTTTTAAAAAAAAAAATTTGAACAGTGACCGGCCCGAGAGCCGAGCCTGAAGGAAAACGGGATTTTAGGGACTAGGGCCTAAACGGGCCGGCCCGTTTAGGCCCTAGGCCCTATAGGGCCGGCCCTATTTCCCAGGTCTAATCCAAACCAAACCTTGGGGTTAATGGCAAACCTTATCTAGTATAATATTTACATATTCCTACATTTAGGGTTTGTTTGGCAATCACTTAAAAAGTATTTTTATATAAATCGAGAGAAAACTTTTCTCATATACTTACCTCAAATTACGTAAAATAACTTTAAAAAGTTATTCTCAAACGTACCTTTAATAATGGGGGTAGTGTACAACTACGGGTTTGAGAGGGAAGGTGACCCCAGTAAAGCTATGTCCTCAAGAAAATGCCACGCAACACACAAATACAAACAAAATGCACAAAAATAGACAAAACCAAGGAAAATGCTGCGTTTTCCACTTGTGAGCACTCGAGCTTCAAAACAAGAAGAAGAGAGAAAATGAAAATGGGGAGGTGCCAAGCAATATACGTATATATAGTGATTGAAGAACAATTTAACCCCTCTGTAACATAAAATAAATTAATACTCCATGTTATATAATTATAATTTGTTATTTTTATATATTTTATATAATGATTAATACAATCTTTGATCCTTCAAATTTGTTTTTATCTTATTTAGATCCCTTGTTAAAACTAATAGTTCTGGTTTATTAAGGGATAAAATGATCAAAGTTTTTATTAAATTATATAAACTAATATTTTAAATAAAATAAAATTTACGGAATTAAAATCAAAATGAAAATAAATTTAAGAAACTGAATATTATATTAACCCTTTAGACAATTTAAACTCATGCATAAACACATCAACACCGGGTTCGAACAGGAAAGTCTGGGAAGAGGTGTTACTTTTAGGACAATTAGCCTTTGACATGATTTGATAAATTTGAACTTCTCTTACTGATTATGCTGATTGTAGTTCAAATTTAAATTTAGAATACTAATTGCTAATTGGTTTATTGTATAGGTGTATTATGAACCATTAGCTTTTACTGTGTACGAGTGTATGTTAAACATTAACTTGGGTAATTTCATAAGTGTAAGATCTACTAAAGGGAAAAATTATAATTATTAATAAAATGAACATTTCAAAAAACTAAATTCATCTAATCATAGCAATCATATAGTAGCATGGAGTGATAATATATAACTAATATATCATAAATATTTTAACACATTCACATTCAATTTTTGAAATATATAATTAATTATGTATCTTTTTTTTTTTTTTTGGAAATTTATGATCATCAATATTTTTTGACACAAGAAGCATCGGATTCTTATATTTGTGGTAATTTTTTTAGTAAATAATCGGGCACTAAATAAATTTGAAATACTTCAAAGACAAAAGTTGGTTTTGTAAGGACTTGATTAATATTCCATAAAGTTGTAAATTCAAATTCTATTGTCGAAATGAGGACCTTATTCGTAGAATGATTGACGATTTATAAATATCTCTGTAAGAGCTGTTTGAATACAAAGGCAAAATCGTGATTTCAAATAATACTGTGAATGTAAAGATTTTATTAGTGAAACATGAATAACTTGTAAATATTTTTATAAAAACTATTTGAATACAAAAATATATTCTAACTCTAATGAGCTGTGGGAGTTTCCGGAGCCAACTCAGTGAACTCACTAAGCTTTTTTTTTTTACCCGCCGGGGTGATAAAGCCTTTTTCTCGTTACAAAAAAAAAAAAAAAAATTGAAATAAAACCTTGCAAGCGTAATTGCTCTCTTTTCTCTTGAAAGAAGTCGTCAAAAACTAAAAAGAACCCCCATCCATCCTCCTCCAGTAGGACCATGCTGATAATGTCAAGCGTTACAAGTACTACTATAAGCTTCTCAGGTTTCCTTCATCGGGACATTGAAGCTGAAGGAGATCACAACATCTCGTTTCAGCCATGGTTAGTTCGCAAAGCAGAGCTCACTATCCATGTACGGTTAGTCCGTTAACAAATTCTGCAACTTTCAATTTCACACTAAATTTTTCTTCGGGGTTCTCTGCTGGTTTCTGTTGTTCCTTTTCATTTATTTCTCAATAAAAAAAAAACCCAATGGAATAATGTCTCGCATCTTATGCTCTGTTTCATTGCATGCATATTTGGATGGAAATTATAAATGCGGTGGTTATTTCTGCGAGATTTTGCAAGATTAAAATTTGGCGGAATGGTCAAACTAGATATTTCGGGAAGATGGGTATTGAATATGTAAGATTTAGGGTTTTACGTGTTGGATATTTAATTTTACGATCTGTATGCATTGACTAGTTAGAATGTTAATTAACTAATTGTACGATCTGTATGCATTAACTAGTTAGAATGTTAATTAACTAACTTGCCTCCACAACGATCATTACAGAACATAACAAAATAAACAACTCTTACTAGGTTGGTTATCATTCGATACTGATAGATCTCAGAAAGGCATCAGGCACTCATAGAGAGATCACTACTGCTGGCTGGTTATCCATCTTTCACTTTCAGAATCCTTTCTTCTTGCTTAATTTATGTTGAGGCTTTGAGCATTGTCTTTCTTGAGACAATTATAAAGTTCTTGTTTTTCTTAGATTCGCATGTAAGGAGAAGAATATGACCTCCTTTCACCTCATTTCATTGTTTCTCATCTTCTTTTTGTTTGTTTTATACTTATTAAACTAACTAGCATAATTCTTTTGTCCTACTTTCAGTACTAGGCTTTAAACTGAGCAATGCACAAAAGTGGATAACACCAAGTGATAGCCATTTCTTTATTCGATTTATCATCAGTGCAATTATGGCTGTGGTTGAAATAAATTCCACATTTCTTAATCTGTACTGAGCACTGAATACCGGTGGATACACCTTCATTTAAAAATTCCAAATCAACTCAGTGAGAAATTTAGATTCTGATGGAAGAAGAACGTGTTTGTTCTATGTCCCGTCCTCCTGAATTGGCCTTATCTCATGACAGTGGCCAGAGGTCTATTTCCAATGGCCATGTGAAGAAGAGAGGTCTTGCAAGTCGTTCTTGGATAAAAATTGATCAGTACGGGAATTCACAGATTGTGACTCTTGACAAGGCTTCTATAATGAGACATTGTTCTTTGCCTTCGAGAGATCTCAGACTATTGGATCCTATGTTCATTTATCCTTCTAGCATATTAAGACGGGAAAGGGCCATTGTGGTCAACCTTGAGCAAATCCGGTGCATAATCACTGCTGATGAGGTTTTCCTGATGAATTCCTTGGATGGCAGTGTTAGCCAATACAGGTCAGAATTATGCAATCGACTTCAGAAAGAAAAATCTGGTAAGGAGTCTAAATCTTTCTTTAGCAACATTGACATCATTGCATGAAGCAGACAGAAAAATGGTTCATACGTAGTTGATAGTTGAGACCAATATGATAGTTCTACTGTTCCCAATGTTCTTTTACATGTAGCACTCTAAGAATCAATGCAAAATGACGTGGAAAAGACATTGATTGTTTTGGTTCTTGTTTTAAGGAAAGATTTAATTGCACCAAACTGAAAATGATACCCTTCAGTAGCTCTTCTGATGCTGTGCACTAAATAAATTTCGTTGGTTATACTTAAATTGTGTTAAGTTTCTGAAGGTCTTTGATGATGATAGCTACCGTGTAAAATTTCTGACATGTCTGTCTTTTTGGTCCAGATGATATGCCTTTTGAATTTTGGGCACTGGAGCTGGCTTTGGAAGTGACATGCACATTTTTAGATGCTCAGGTATCAATTGACCTGCATCATCGCATCCCTATTTGTTTTAGGTAATCTGCACATTTTCAGCAGCATTAGCATTATTTTTACTCATTTCCCCCCATTATAGATGATCACGTCGAATTGAAACTCTTGTCTATATTGCTGCTCGGTTTCGTGTGTATTAAATTATTTTTGTGCTGTATTTTATTAAATTTTCTCTTCATTTTCTGGCAAGTTTAGCTAATTCACAAAAAAAGAAAAAAGGCGTTTTAACTCTGTATTGGCAGAATATATTTTTTTTTCCCAAAAATTATTTTAATTATGATCCATGTTTTTGTTCACTGTCCTTGACTGTTGGACTGCACATGAGAGATGGGTCTAACAAACTGGGGGCTACTGGACCCTATGTTATTCTACAATAGGCACTGAGCACATGCTGGGGGAATGTAAAATTGTGTATTCCAACTCGCTAAGTGTTATTTTTATCAGAATGATGAAGAAACTTATTTTTCCATTAGATGTTAAATTCATAAAGCAACATAGGCCAGAATTGGTACCCTGAAAAGATGCGTGCTTTTATGTTATGGATTTTGGTTAACAAAGTCATTGCTTTTGATTGCTTTCTTTATTTAATAGATTCTAGTGGTATTGTTATTGGCTGCTTTAATTGCTCTCATAGCTTAATCTTATTATTGAGCCTACTTATTCGGTCATTTTGTGTGTGTTTCCTCTCTCTCCTCTTTTGGTTTTTTGCTAGACTATCATCATTGTAGCATGTAATTCAATGGTGTCATGCACATAAAAGGTTAATATTAATATACTTAGATTCCACTAAAGTTATTTCATGAAGTATATACGGCTAAGTCATTAATATTGAAGTAATAATACTGCCAGCTTTTATCCCCTTAGATGAAGAAAGTTGTTGATTCAGCAGGTCAATGAACTGGAAATGGAAGTGTATCCAGTGTTAGATGAACTGGCCTCGTCGATCAATACTCACAATCTAGAATGTGTTCGAAGATTTAAAGGTCATCTACTTGCATTGACTCAACGAGTTCAAAAGGTTGATAAAATAATCTTATTATGCTGGGGGTATTATTTAATCTTTCTACCGGGGGCAGTTAATAATCTATGTTAACTAGCAGGTTCATGATGAAATAGAGCAACTCATGGATGATGATGGTGACATGGCTGAAATGTGCCTGAGCGAGAAGAAGAGAAGATCAGAGCCTCACTCTTCAGATGAGCTTGGTCTTCCAACTCACTGGTCGGGCAGGGATAGATTGACTTCAAAATCAGCACCTGCTTCACCAGATGGGTCCATTAGTGGGGCCCAGATGTTACTGAGGGCTTTCAGCAGCATTGGAAATTCGAGTAAACAAGAGAGTCTGACAGGTTCTTCTGATATTGCGGAAATGATTGAGCCACTGGAAATGTTACTTGAAGCATACTTTGTTGTCATTGATAATACTCTTACCAAGTCATTGTCGGTAAGAGAAATTTGACTGACTCAAAAATAGCTTTTCAGGCCAACCCATGCTACTTGAAATTTCAATATCGGTACATTTCATTTCATAATATATGCTGATAAATAAGGTATTTATATCACCTGACTTGCTAAGGTATTTCTTCAACCACTAGACCTGTCAATAAGAAAGCTATTGTGACAATCAGCTTCTTTCTTTTCCTTCCATAAACACATTATGCGTAAAAATCCTTATCAATGATTATGTTTATACATAGAAGAGGAAAAATCGGCATATGATTTGATAATTTGAAAGGTGGTACGTTAACCAGACCCTTGAGAATATTTTACTTTTTCTGGTGATGCAGCTCAAAGAATATATAGACGACACTGAAGATTTTATCAACATCAAATTGGTATGCTGTGATCGACTATTGGCACTTTATTTCTGTGGATTCCTTTTCTTCTTTCACATGCTCAATTTTTTGCTCACCAGTTTTTCTTGACGCTCCCATACATGTGTATGACAGGGCAATATTCAGAACCAACTCATACAATTTCAGTTGCTTCTTACGGCTGCTACATTGATAGCTACAGTATTTGCTACTGTGACAGCAGTTTTTGGAATGAATTTTGAAACCTCAGTTTTTGATGATCCATATGGATTCAACTTGGTTGTGATAATCTCAGGAATTGCTAGTGCGGTTATGTACTTCTCGTTCATACTTTGTTTTAGGTGCAAGAAACTTCTTCCAGCATAAAACTGTACTCCACCGGGATTTTGAAATCCAAATGGATATATCTTATTGATGGCAAGTATAGGCTTTAACAGACTCATCTGTTGGTAAATGCTTGAACTGAGAACAACTTCAATCCACGGATTTTACCATACAAGTGTGCTTGGAACGATATTTCCCAAAACGTAGTTTTGGCACGATCTGATCATAATGGTTCCAAACACAATGACATTGGCAGCAGTGTATTAAGAGTGAGTTTGACTGAAAAGTGATATGACTAATATTCAGATAAAAAGGGTTATGGTGTTGGCAGAAGTATACTACTAGTCTATTAGAAGTGACTATAAAGTGAGTTTGTATTTATCTCCAAATTTTCATTTTCTAAAGATTTGGTTGTTGATAAAATATAATGATACTGTGTAATTCATGTAACTGACTCTATTTAATGGGATAAGATTTGTTGTTGTTCATTGAAATCACTAAGTGCATCTCGATGTCTTGACTTCACTCAGAACAATACAAATATCTGAATCATCTATAATGTGTCACATCAGTTTCAATGAGATACCGAATTGTTGTAGCATTTATTACTTTTTGTTGTCAATCCGTTTGCACAATTTCATTGGTTCAATCTGTTGCTTCTGGTCATCTCATATAACCCTACAAGTAAATTTTAATTTTTGCAAATTCACTTCAAAATGATAAAGGAGAATCACAAATTTTGCTGCTAATGTGATAATTTGTAAATACTTTTGTAAACGTTATCTAAACTTTAAGACAAGAGACAGGGCTCTGGCCTATTGAAGTGAGTTATATATGTGGCCCATGACTATGCCCAAATACTCATTCTTTCCTGCAATTTCAATGTCATACATTGAGTCGTTACAATTCAGTTTCTATCATTGTTACTTTTCATCATCAATCCATTGGCATAATTTCATCGTGCAAGTGTTGTTCATCA
The DNA here is from genome assembly GCA_006871305.1 of Vachellia collinsii. Classification (NCBI taxonomy): domain Eukaryota; kingdom Viridiplantae; phylum Streptophyta; class Magnoliopsida; order Fabales; family Fabaceae; genus Vachellia; species Vachellia collinsii. The sequence goes on along the minus strand of QFDD01005878.1, from coordinate 7,086 downwards.
ATAAGCTTAAGGCTCGCGGTATTCTCGTTTATCCCTATACGGAAATGTGCATGTCCATTTTTTCTTGTCCATCCAAACTATCCTGCAACAACAAAAGATTCTCCAAATTACTAAGCACTTCCCCCATAGTTGGCCTATCGGTGCCCTTTTCTGCCAAGCACTTGATGCCAATATCTACAAATTCTTTTAGGCAACTTGATGGAACTCTACCTTTTAAATGTGGGTCCATCATTACTTGAAAATCCCCACAGAGATGACGCTGCCAAGCCCACTCAACCAAGCCAATCTTCTCACCATCCTCTTCTACTGCCATAGGATTCACTGCTGGCCTTCCGCAGAACACTTCAAACAACACCACCCCAAATGAATAAACGTCAGATTTTTCAGTTAGCTTTCTTCTCCGATAGTATTCTGGGTCCAAATAGCCAAATGTACCCTTTACATTAGTGCTAACGTGGCTGTGGGATGCGGAGGTGGGGCCAATTCTAGATAACCCAAAATCAGCAATTTTAGCTACCAGATTGTGATCCAACAATATGTTGGCTGACTTGACATCTCGGTGAATAACTGGGTGCTTTGTGCCTGTATGGAGGTAATGTAGCCCTCGAGCTGCAGCAATACAAATCTCTATTCTTTGATTCCAAGGTAGTGGTTGTTTCTGTGTTCTGTACAAGTGATCGCGAAGAGTGCCTTCAGCCATGTATTCATAGACAAGTATTAGTTCATCGTCCTCTTGACAGTAGCCCAGCAGCGACACTAAATTCATGTGGCAGAATGAGGATAACAAATTGATCTCGTTTTGAAACTCTCTATATCCTTGGTGCGAAGAAGGATTGCAGCGCTTTATTGCCACAGTGGTGACTCCATCGTCGATCAACCCTTTGTAAACTTTGCCAAAGCCTCCCTCCCCAATGACAAGAGCATGGCTGAAGTTGTTCGTGGCTGTTCTGATCTCTGCTAATGTGAATCGGTAGCATGTACCTGAGCTGACAGTTAAATGCAAATTTTTGGGACTTTTGCCGGCTGAGTTTGACGGGACCACCCGAAAAGGTCCCCACTTAACTCTCTTCCGCGTCTTGTGAATAAGAATGAAAAGTGCAATGAGCAATCCCAAGATGACACCTACAGTGCTTCCAACAATCACGCTGCGTCGAGTTTTCTTCTCTTTTGGTTTCATTTTGAGCTGAATACTAGCTGCAAGATTGTGGCTACTGTCGCTTAACTTGAGGATTTCAATGCCATTCAGTATTGCATCAGCGTCCTTGGGTTTTGACTTCATGTTGGGGTGAAGGGCAATCCACAGATTTTGCTTCCTCCCATTTCCCATAGGAACCATAACCACGTAGTCTCTGTATAAAGTGACAAGTGGAGCACCAGTCAGAGCAACTAAGTCCATATTCCCTTCTGCTGTTTGGTTGTTGATATATACCTTGAACACCCTTTGGTTGACCTGGGTTATCTCCATGGATATCTCGCAGAAATGAAGCCTAACAAGGTATTTGAAACCGGAATCAACAGGGAATGACCATGTTAAGTTATACCTCGTGTTATCTTCGTTGATTCCCATGGTCCTGGCGGTTAGATAAACTTCTATTGGTGCTGCATAATCATAATCATTGGATTTGGAAGAGTTGTAAGTCACCGTAGATGGACGAAGCTTAATATCAAGGACTCTTCCGTGTTTAAAGCCAGCTATGTAGCCTAAATCATAGACCCATGTCCCAAAGACATTTACAGCATCATGTGAATAATAAACATTTCCGACATTAACGCGGTAAAGCATTTCAAGAGCGTAGTCATCATTAATGAAGAAAGGTACCTTATGCCCAAGAAAAGGAAGGGGAAGGTGGGGACCTGGAAAATAAATACTGAGAGGCACTGAGAAGATCTCAATGCCATTTACGAACGCAAGTGCATTGGGAACTACAGAATGTGGGCTGAAAATTATGTCAAGCCTCTTTTCCTTGACGTTGACCAAGAAATCCTTAGTGAAGAAGACTGATTTGAGCTCGTCAGCAGCAATAGATGGGCTGAAATTATTTAGCAGAGTAAAAGGACCCGTTTTGACGGAAAAGTAAGCATTGGAGGGGCTTAGTCCCAGATACGAAGTCGAAAGAAAGTAAAAACGGATGAACACGAGGACATGGGAGAAGGGGAAAGAGTATGTGAATGGAGAATGAATCACGCGTGCGGTTGAGTATGGGACCTCTGGTCCTTCAGAGCTCAGGTTTGAGATGAAGTGGGCAGAAGATGTTTTGTCATACGCTGGAGGCAAAAACTGGCTGTGAGTGTCACCTATCCATTTTTCTCCATTGAATCGTGATGCTTCCAAAGAACCACAGTCGAGGAGTATTTTGTCTGAAGGGGTGTCCGTTGAAGAACAGGTTTTGAAAGTAGTTAAAAGGAAGGAGAGATGCATCACAAAGCTCAGAACATGCTTGCATAACTTTAGTGTGTGATTTTTCTTCATGGAGAGGCTGATTTGCGGAAATATTTGGAAAACAGAGGTAAGTGGAGGGATTTCCTGGTTCCTAAGTATCTTTAGAGCGCAGGCTATGAATCTGATTGGCCTCGCTGATTGTTGAGAGCTTATGTGACTTGAAGGTTCAACCTTCCTAGAGCCTGGCAAGGTCAATACTCCAGCTTTGTTTGGTCCACACGGAGCGCACTCAATGCCTTGATAACTTCACATGATAATTGGAAACAATTTGAGTATGATCACTCTGCCTAGTTTTAAGTTTCTTTCTTTCTTTTTTTATTTTGTATTTTTAATCTTCTTCGGTTTTAACTCCTGAAATTTTAAATATATGATTTTAGCTCCCATAGTTTTATAAGAATTTGAACGTTTAACGGCATTGATTAATACAGTTAAGTTTATGATCTAAAACAATTCGTTCAAAGTATAAAGACCAAAATCAAAATTACTCAAAAGTTTAATGATCTTTTAAAACTACGGAAACTAACAGTTTTAGGCATAATGAAGTTAAGGGACCAAAATCATCACTTTTAAACTTCTAAGATCAAAACATAAATCATGATAAACTATAGGAATTAAAAATAGTTTAACCCTTAAAAATCACATGTTTCCATGAGAAGTTATGAATTTATTATATATAGAAAGACATAACTTTATAATGGCATAACTTTAGAATTATAACTCCCTACACAACTCTTTATTTTATAAAGATATAATCTTTAAAAAAATCACATCCAACAAAGATTCTATATGGGTGCAGTGACTTTGCAACACAACCACTTGCAGATTCACTCCACTGACCAAGCAATTCCTTATATAAATGATTTTATTTAATATACGAGGACTTCTGCACTTCGAAACATCTCATGGCTTACCCACGACGAATCTTTATATGTCCGGTTTCCATATCCTAAGCTTAATTCCGTCAAAAGAAATTAATATTAAAAAATAATTAGTTGAAAATCAACATATTGTTTTTTTAAGGACATTTTAATTTCTTTTCACATCAATAAAAGTTTGTACATGTTCGTATGAAAATATATACCTCCCAAACAATTTTACCATGTGGATTATGATAACATAATACTTTGCTCCTTTGCTTCAATGTACTTTGTTCTTTTTAAAATATTTTCCAACTTCCAATATGATCCATGTACTGATTGCAGTGATATATTAGCCACTCCTATCTGTAAAATTCGTTGCTGTTCTCATCAAATACAATTTGTGAAGGAAAAGAATGAGCAGATCTTCATGTTAGAAATCCTTCATAAACTCTCGAGTAATTATCATTTTAGAATATATAAAGAATACAGCAATCGTACGTCCCTCCTACAAAAATAATATACAAGTTTACAATTTTGATTCTTGTATAGCATGGGTGAAACTTTTGTCAGAAAATACTTTCATCGTCCAATTGGTATTATGATCTCAGAGAACTCAATCCCAGGTGTCAAATCTGAGTTTCTCTCTGAATCGGCATTTTGTGTTCTATTGCCATCTCTGGTTGGTGCTATATCAGCATTTCTCTGAAGCTGCAATGCCAGGACAAGGCTCTGCAACACATCACTCATGGTTGGGCGCTCTACCCCTTTCTCAGCCAAGCATTTCTTGGCCACTCCAATATATGTCTCAAAAGATTCTTCTGCTATCTTTCCTTCAAGATCAGGGTCCACCAATTGAGTTGTAATGCCATTCTCACAGCAATACAGAGCCCATTCTGCCAAGTTGCCATGCTCATCACCTTCAACTGGATTTACAGCAGGCCTTGCACTTACCACCTCCAATAGCACCACCCCAAATGAGTACACATCAGATTTTGCAGTCAACTTGTGACGCCGAAAGTACTCCGGGTCTAAGTATCCAACACTGCCCTTGACATTGGTGCTGACTAGAGCTGAGTTGCTTGCCTTTGACAAGCCAAAGTCTGAAATTTTAGCCACCCAATTATGGTCTAGGAGTATATTGGTTGTCTTGATGTCTCGGTGGATGAACTTGTGCTCTGTGCCAGTGTGGAGGTAGTGTAAACCCCTTGCAACTCCAATGCATATCTCAAGACGTTGAATCCATGACAAAGGGAGATCTTCCTTCGATCTCAAATGAAGATGGTCAAACAGAGTACCATTGGGCATATATTCATAAGCCAAAATCATCTCTCCATCTTCTTGGCAATGACCCAAAAGAGAAACAAGGTTGTGGTGTCGCAGCTGGGAGAGCACATGGATCTCTGTCTCAAATTCTAAAGTACCTTGCTCTGACATTGGATTGCTCCGCTTTATGGCTGCAAAGGTAGGCCCATGATCAAAACTAGCCTTGTAAACTTTGCCGAACCCTCCGATGCCAATGACCAGGGCCTCATCAAAGTTATTTGTTGCCACTCTTATCTCATCCATGGATAAACGATGGCGAAAAGATGACTTGTGAGCTTTTCTGACTTGAAGGATCAGGAGATTACGCCATGAAATTTTCCTTGGCTCAACTAATTTCAGCACGTAAACAATCAAGAAAAAGAGAATCGATGCTCCTAGTGCCACAACACCTAGTCCACTTCCAACGATGATGAATGTGATTTTCTTTGGCTTTTTGGATCCTGCAACATGGAGCACTGGCACAACTGACTCGGACATGCTGCTGATAGGGTTGACTCCTCCGAGATTTCCATCCCAGTTGCTAAGTTTGAAGATCTCTACACCATTCAAGAAAGCATTATATTGCTCAGGTTTACTCTGCACATCTGGATGAAGAGCTACCCAAATATCCTGCTTTCCCTCGCTAGTTTCAGGAACCATCACTACGAAGTCTCGGTACACAGGAATTCCAGGACCACCACTCATAGCAAATATATCGTATCCATCCCCAGCTGTTTGATTATTTAAATATACAGTAAAAGCTATCTGATTCACTAAAGTTATGTCTCGGTAAATATTACAGAAGTGTAGCCTAATAAAATAATGGAAACCAGAATCAATGGGGAAGAACCAAGACAGATTATAGTTTAAATTAATAAGTTCATCTGAGAAGGGTGTCATCACTTGGGCTGTGCGATAGACAAGTTCTGGTGCAAGATATGCTGGAGTAGTTTTAGGATACAGAATTGGTGAGACCATATCAATGGGTTTTTCACCTTGAAGAGCTGCAAATAAGTATTCATCATCCCCGGTCCAAGTGCGAAACATCCCCGTATCATATTTGGCTGGAATGTCATCCCCTCCTGCATTGATTCTATACATGGTTTCCAAGGCAGAATCATTATGAATGTAATATAGTACAGGATAATGACCAACTAAAGGAATATGAGTATTATCACCCTGAATATAGAGATTGGATGGCATGGAAACAACTTCGATTCCGTTGACAAATGCGTAGACATCTGAAGCATTGGATGATGGATGGAATGTTAGTTCCAAGGTTCTTCCACTTACATGGATGATAAACTCTTTCATCAGGTAGGCTTTGTTGATGTAATCAGTAGTGAGGGAAACACTCAAGTTATGCATAAGAGTGAAATTACCAGCAGTGACTGATAAAAAAGCTTTGGAGACATCCAGACCCAGGTAAGAAGTTGGGTAGAAGTGAAGGCGGACAAATTTGGGACCTGGAGTCACATTGAATCTGTAGGCAAATTGAGAGTAAAATACTCGAGCAGTCATGTACGGAACATCAGGAACAGATGCATTAATCATAGAGGCTTTGGCTATTAGGGACTTGGCTTCTGCAGTAGAGGATGCATACTTTGAACGTGCATCACCAGTCCAGATCCTCCCATTATATGACACTTGTTCTGATGAGTTAGTGCCACAGTTGAGGGCGATGTTTTCCAAGGGAAGATAATTGCCATTATTAGCACAAGCAATGTGGAGAGTTAAGAGTGAAAGATGGATAAACAGAAAGATGAAAAGAGAAAAAGTGGAAGTATTCATGGTTGAATGTGCCTAGGAAACTGAAAATTGAACCGATACAGGTTTGGCTACTGTAATGGATGGAAACTACATGCATTTATTTTACGTGTATCACAGGAATACTGGTCAATTGAGGTTTTTGGCATCATATTAAGCATAATATTAATCCAGTTCAGCCCCAGTTGAGGTTTTAGGCTTCTGCGCTTTCTGGCATCCAGCCTGGTCAATTGTAGAAACTGAGTGATGTACAGAGAAGGGAAGAGTTCAAGTATATACTTCCTCAAATCCTAAATTTAGAAGTCAATTTAAAAAATTTATTTTAATTTTAAATGTAAAATTTCAATCTACCGGAACTTTTACATTTACTATTTTTTTTCAAACTATAATTTCTTTCAATCATTTAAGCTAGTCAATGGAGTATTAAATAAGTAGAAAACTGATCCAGCTCAAGCCCAGCTGGCAGCTGAGTTATTTTCGTCATTTAGTCTTACAAGTTTATCTCTGAACTTGATATTGATGGTGATGGATTTATTTTTCTTGTCACTCTCACCTTCCTGTTCTACTGGTCGGTTCTGAAATTTCAAAGCTCACCGATAACGAATCTTTGTATGACCGGATTCAGCCAAATTTTAATTAGCATTTTTTTATAGTATAGAGCTGTTGAGTGTCGTTGCCCGGGCAGAGAACACTGTCGCATGAAAATGAAACATGGTT
>QFDD01005877.1:0-14123 GCA_006871305.1 Vachellia collinsii | reverse complement strand
TTGAGAATAATCACCATCTCTTGCGTCAAAAACACAGGTCTAATCACACACACGCACACACGTGGGTGTTAGAAACAAGTGTCCAATTTGCACTATATAGAAACTGATTAAACGGAACGAACCGACCATGAAAAGACAACTACCTAATTAGAAACAATTCAGAAAAGTATTAGTACGAACATGTGTGTGAGTGCATGGATAAGGCAATCACAGTAATAATATTGTTTTCATCAGTAATCACAGTAACGCAAGTACGATGTAAATATATATATATATAGTTGGCAAAATATATATTGTTATAAAATATATATATATATATAAATATACAAATATACCTTCTTTGCCAGCATGCTATTCTGTTCCTGGATCACTTTCTCCTGTCGTTCAAACACGTTGTTCACGTACAACACAATCAACCTCTCTTCCCTTACAACTTTCAGCAAACATAAACAAACACGAGAACGATGTACACACACACACACACAGAGGATATGCATGCAAAGTTATTTCAAAAGTCCGACACCCATAATATTATCTTGAAAATTCTTTTTTGCTTCAATATTGTTTTATAGTTTTCAAAACGTAACAATACTCATTTTTGTTAACGTTGACAATTAAAAAATTGATGTTAAGTATTAACATTTTTAATATTAAAAAGCAATATTAGTCCAGAGTGAAAACTTTCAAATAGGCTACAATCCTTTGTAATTAAGAGGGGAATAAAGAGAATCAAACAAGGTTGAAAAGAAGATGGGTGTGGTTTTACCTTTTTCTGAAGCTCGGCAATGGACTCATACATGAGCTGGTTCTGTTTACAAAAACACACACACAGGCAAGGAAGTAATTAATGATTATACTCTAAACAACACCGATGTATATATAGTTAAAAGGTTATATATAAATATAGAAATGATTTTATTATACTTTGCGAGTGCGAATTTGTTTGATGGAAGTATCTAGCTGCTGCTCCAGGCTGTGGAGCTCCTTGAGGCTCATGGAACCCAGATCTTCTCCCATATAGTGCCTATATATATATGACCACATCAAATCATTAAGTATTAATGTCCTAATTAATAAATACATATAGCATTAACATATATACAAATTTCATAATTATATTGTATGAAAGATAAAGCTAGATAGGTCAAGCTATGTACAGTGCAAGCACAGTAATGCGTATAGTAAAATGTACCTATTGTTCCTTTGCAACAGGTCAATCTTAGCTTTCAGTCTAGAATATTCAATCATCCAGTTTTCCTGCGACATTAGATAAGACATGTTATAGCTACACTACTACTCTATATCATCAATACACACTGCTAATTAACTCTCTCTCTCTCTCTCTCTCTCTATATATATATATATATATAAAATCACAACATACACACGAACCTGTGACTCAGGATCATTTCCTCCACCAGCTAGCTGCCTCTCTGCATAAGAATACCTTTCATGGCGTTCCAGTATCTTCTCCATGCTTTTTCCATTATTCATCATCCATCGTCCAGATCGATCATATCACCCCAAAAATGACAGCAAATTAATTACTTAACAATCAATGAATAAATTAAATATAAACACACACACACACAAACAAAACAATATCATTCGTCGTTTGTCAAACAACATCACTTTCGTAGTTTCATGAATATATATTTGCGCAAAAAAAAAAAAGAATATATATATAGCATCTTGTTTAATACTGTCAAGCTTTTTCAAGACCTGTATTATAAGTTCGTTTTGTTACACACTAGTAAATAATGATATATTATGATTCATCAATAATAGAAAACCATCAACCTTGCTGCAGAGCTCTGCCAGAAATGGAAATTTTGATATATGGGTACGCGCTTAGACATTTAATTAGATCACATTTAGTTTGATAATATTGATCCAAATTAAACCAAACAGAATAGGCTACACATAAATTAAACCTATGTGTCCATGTATATATAGAAGCGAAAAATGAATAACAAAAAGTAAGAGCTATATTTATTTAAATATAACTTATATAACTTGAGTCTTCACACAATCCACGCAAAAGGATTAGAAGTTAATTTTTACATCAGAAATTGAAAAATAATACTGAAATTACAATACTAGCAAAGCATATAATCTTGACGAGGCAACAAAAATTATGCACAAGGTTGATTTTCCATTTTTTCAATGAAACTATAACTGGATATATAGTAGAGTGTGTCTTGGGAAAAATTAGAAGAAGATGAAGATGAAGATGAAGATGAAAGCGTGTATGAGATCTACTACTGAGTTTTCATAACTATATACACTTGTTATAAAACACTTTTTTGACTTACTAATTTTAGGGAATCTTAAGGTCTTAAAAAAAAGCCTTAATTTCTGACTTTAAGTAGCATATGTATGATGCATGGAACTAAACGATTAAAGTACAACATGATGAGCATGTGCTTGAATTTAATTTTTTTTATTATTAATTATTAGTAAGATCTATTTCTCTAGAAATAAAATACAGTATTATGTCAAGATTAATTAAAATTAATAAATAACATACTGATTATTAATACAAACATGCTGTATGTTTAAGATAAAAATAAATACAAATACTATTTTTTTTTAGAATCTAATTAATCAAATAAGGACTTGAACATGGAAATGATGAATCTTGTTTTACTTCTTTAACTAAAGAATATGGAGATCAAAGTGCTCATGGCCAGATATATCAAAGAAGCCAACTATATGGGAAATTAAAGAAAAGAAGATGAAGAGAAGTAGGAAAAGGGGGGAAAACCCAAAATATTTTCAAAGATTATGGAAATCAAGCAAAAGCATGGAAGCATACACACACACACACCTGAGCTTTGCAGAAGATTATATTCACTCAACTCTCATTTAGGACTTCAGATCCATAAATAAGAAAAAGAAAATCAGTTAAGGGTTTCGCAAGTAGATCTGAGATATATATGAACATCTCTGTCGTATAATTCAAGATTCATGAATCTCAGATGTAAAAAATGCTGTATGCTTTAGAATTTTCAACATTAAATCATTCACTTAGCTTGTATCAAACCCTAATATATATAAGTGCTTTTGATTTCTTTAAGCCAGTTAGCTAGCTAGCTTCTATAGAACAGTCAGTTTCTCGAGATCATCAATAAGAAAAAATATTTCATTTCACTGTTTTATTTCAACTCAAAAGCAAAACCCTCCTCAATAACAACTTTAAAAAAAAAAAAACAAGTAGTAATAATTAGACCAAGCAAGATACATACAGATTCATCATAAGGAGTTACTGAAAGAAGAAATAAGAAATTAATACTCGCACCAGTCGTGGAAAAACCTAAATATAAATAAATAAAAGTAGTGGTAATAATGCGAATATATGTATATAAAGTGCATATATATTTACTATACCAAGAATCTGTGGCATACTCAAAGAGCTTTCCTTTGTGGGAGAAGACAATAAGAGCAACCTCAGCGTCACAGAGGACAGAGATTTCATGAGCTTTCTTGAACAATCCATTTCTCCTTTTGGAGAAAGTCACTTGCCGATTGATCTTGTTCTCTATCCTCTTCAGCTGAACCCTACCTCTTCCCATTATATTATATATATAAACTTTCTTTCCCTGAAAACCCTAGACAAGCGAAACCCCAAGAGGGAAAGGAACAAGCTTGATGATATGATAATTTATATACACAGATCAGAAAGGAGAAAGATCAGTAATTTATGGGGCGTTTCAAAATCTTTCTTCTTCTGGACAGGTATGGGAAAACACAAATAGCGAGGTTGAGTTTGTACATGGATAGAGATTAATGAAACAAGAGAAAGGAGGGATTTGGGGTTTGGCGACAGCTGGTTTGATGAACCTAGGGCTCTGCCTTTTTCTGATGTTGCGTTGTCGATCTCTCATTGGCTGCCTACTGTACTGTGTTTGCTCACTGTGTCGGGTTTTGCCTCACATGGTGTTTGATCTTTTTTCCTATAGCTAGGGTAATACTACTACTTCTTTCGTAGGGGTAGATCATTCTTCATTTTGGCAAAAAAACAAAAGATCTGTCTTTTAATAATAAGACTTCTTTTGTTAGGTTTTAGTGAGAGAGAGCTTTTGTATTTAAGGTTCAAGTAATACAAAATGAGCCAATTAATGATTATGCCAACAAAAAAGAAATATCTGAATTTATCAATGATACAGACAAATTTATCAATGATAATCATTTACAAAAGAGACGTTATGGAAAGTAATTTCTGTATAATCTTTTTTTTTTCAGTGATACTTCACTTCTTGGGGACATTATTGTACTTAGAATTGACAGCATTCCTTTCCCTCCCCAGCGTCTTAATACTTCATATAGCTGGCCATGGAACTACACTACTACTCATGGTGAATTTTTAATGCTTGTTTGGATTGGAGTTTTAAAGTCTAATTCTAGCTTTTCAATCGTGATTATAAATAAGTATGTGAAAAAAAAATTCTATTTTGACCTGTGAGGACGTGCTTACCATAGGCAGTCAGACTAAGCTAAGCCTTTGCTGTCCTTAGCCTATATGCCTTTAAATATGAACAAGACTGAAATTAAGATGTGCAATAGAAGATCATATGAAAAGGGACTGGGCCTCAACGCGTTGAGACTTTTCACTTCTTGCCATTGAAAAAGAAGCTTCTTACCACCAATATGAAGATTAAGTTGAACAAAATAAGCTAATATCTTGCAACTTGCAACGTGATAAATTAATGGTTGAATTTTTATTGAAAAAAATATCCATATTTATCATTTGATAGCATTTTAAACGTGATTGTTTTTAACTAGTATGAGGATATATGTGCTTCTTATCAATATTGAACAAGTTAGACGCCAAAAGACGATGGATGGATGAGTTTTGCCGACTTTGTGGATCAGAGACACCAAATACACTGATTCTATTCTTCAAAGTAGTACTTCATCAGCCGGAAACCTGTCATATATATGTATGTGTTCTTGCCATAGCTGGGAACATTAATTCTCTTGTTCTTTTCATAGATGGGACCTTCAAAACCTCAATCCTCGAAAAGTTAGCGAGCAATATGGTGTGGCGAGTGAGAAATAGAAAGATTTTTGCCGACAAATCTTTCTCTTTTGATGCATTATTTTTTACACCCAACGACCCTAACACGACTACGAATTCTATCCATTAATTCTCCCCCCAAATGACCCCGCTTAATTAACTGGCTCCTGTTATGTGCTTTTTTTACCATAGGACATAATTGGAGAATTGGTCTTAATTAATTCTAAACGTGAGATCTATTTCTTATATTTATCATTTTTTTCTCAAATTATCACCTATTAAGACTCTCTCAACAATGATGTATAACAGTTGAAGAGCTAGAGACCATTTTAAATAAGAGTATTTTAAGAAAAATGCATAATCTTTATCACTATCTCTTGTCTTTAATATTTTAAAAAAATTAAGAAACCTATTAAATAATTTAAAAGTATTTATTTACGTGTATTATTATATTACATCTCAAATTATAAATTAGATAAATTAGTTTAAAAAAAATGATAAATATAAATACTTTATGGTAATTTATTTAACTATCTTAATCTCTCTAAAAAAAAAATCAACAGTCTCTTATATTAAGCATCAAAATTAGTATAATTAACTAGTTTTTTTTTTGCCAAAAAATTAACTAGTTTTTTTAATCTCATTAAATTAGATAAATAAATCTTACAAATCAAGGCGTATTTGTTTCATGTGTGTATTCCTATTCCTTACTTGGTTAATATTATTTCTCCTCTCCACTCAAAAGAAAAAAAGCGTGCATGTTCTTTGCATTAAATTATTCTCCCCATCGTTATATTATTTTAATATGAAACAGTTTTGACGTAAAATAAAAGAAGACTTAAAGGCAAGTGGCTATACACGTGCCATATTATATAAGCTGTGCTGGTAGCCACATAAATATGAAGTATTTGTGCAAATTTAAGGTATTTAGAGTTTTATATATAATTTTTTGTTATTATGGGTGTGTGCGCACGCGCATGTGATTGATTTTCGGATATTATAGACGTTACGTTTATATCAACTTACCATGTATGTCTTTTTTATTTCTTAAGTATTCGAGGATTTTGCTTTTTTTTTTTTGCTAAAATGAACAAATTCTCCTAAAATTTGGATCTTTAACTTCTAAAAATTTAAAATTCAAAACTTGACATTTCGTATTTTTTTGGTTCAAAAGGAGGGCCAAAGTTTGACCACATGACCTGATTGATGAGAATGAATTGCTATCAAGTCAAAATGGTCAATGGCTGATATTTCATATTTTGACTATATATCAACTCAATGTCATTAAAATTACCGCATTAAGTGTACCATTTTTATCTGTAGAATTTTTTTTTTGTATATTTATTATATACTATGTCATTAAAAAAATAATACTTGGCAATTTACATGAAATTTAATTATTATTTATTTTCTCTCATTAAAATTTGGATTAAAAACCAGGGCATTTGCAAACCAAGCCGGATTTGGGTTTTGGCTTGATATAAAAAAGGGTTAATAAAAATTTGTTAAAAAATAAAGTTAGATTAACAATATTTTTAATTATTAATAAAAATACAGTTTCCTTCATCTAAAATACATTTCTAAAAAAAAATTATATGACAAAAGTAATATTTTTCTAAACTAATGAGCACTGAATATTTAATAATTATACATAATTTCTTTGATAAAGTTTCACAAGATATATCAACAAATAAGCCTCATAAAATCAATTAATTTTAATTAAAAAATTGAACTCCGTGGGTGCACATGAATGAATGCATATATTTATACAGCATGCCAAGCCTTACACAAGTAATACTTGGCAATTCACTCGTATTTTTTATCATCAATTTTGCCGGTGCTTATTTGAAGTTGCTTATAGTAAGCACGTTTATACAAATTGAGATATAATTTTTATCATATATTTATCTTATAAACCGTAAAATCATGATTAAAAAGTCATACTAAAGTTTTAAAATGCCAATTTGAACAAGCATTTAGAGTGATCATTATAAAAACTCACTAATCATACCACAAAAAAGGCCTATATATATCAAGCTTTTCATAACTAAATTGTGATATATTCAGAAACTATAATTAACAAGTGGCTGATTTTATAAAATTTGATGCATCCAAGGCTCGCCCACATGAAGAAGATAGGGACTAATTAATTTGAGCAATAAAAGCTGTGAAAGGTACGAAGGCTACTCGTACATATATGGTTGCTGAGAAGTTCATCAGAGACAGTACTTTCAGGCTTTCTGCTTCAACCCCACCTTGTCTTCTCAACTTGCAACCAAGTCCTTTTCTTGTAGGGACACCTTTTACATGCTATGGACCTGCATCCCCTCCTTCCTCCAAATTTCATCCACATTTTGTTCTGATGAATCTATTTTCTCATACTCTCACTTTTTTTTCCCAATTTTTTTTTACTGTTACGTCACGAGCTTGTAGTCTAGTTGTGTTCAGGATAATGAAAAATCACCCTGTACTTGTTGACCTGTAGTCAAGTTAGAGAGGAAGGAGAATTTCTTGGAAACTTGAAATACTAATCATTTCATGTCTAAATATAAAAGTTAGATAGAAACTAATTTGTATGGATTAAAGAAAATGGGTTAATAAGTTAGTTATTTATAGTAAATCTACATTGATTTCCTTAAAATATCCCTTTTGAGAGAAATACTTACATACTCCGGAAGTGCCACATCATCCATACTCTATCCAATAAATTCCAAATGTCTTCTATTGTGATCTCATATCCCATAAATATCTCCTAATTATTTCCCTTTTTTCCACAATAAATATATGTGATAATAGGATATGGAAAAAGGAAAATAATTAGGAGAGAATTATGGGATATGATATTACAATAAAAGACATTTGGAACATTTTTATTGGATAGAGTATGGATGATGCTCCTGGAGTATATAAGTATTTCTCCCCTTTTGAATTGATGAAAATACTCTTTAATACATGTAATTAATAGGGATGACATGGAAAGATTTTATAAATTGGAAAGCGAAATAGATTAAGGTTTTATATTTAATATTAAAACAAAATCTCTTAATTAGCTCATACATTCTGAACCAACCAGATGGAGTAAAATCTTTTTTGAAATACCACAAGTATACTCTACTAACAACAAAGATAAAGTTTCTTCTATGAAGGGCAGGTTCCTTCAATTATAAAGGACAAAAGATGGAATTTTCTTAACTAGACTTGCTTAATACATGTAGGGTTAAGAGTTAAGACACTACTGAATATACTTTTTTTATGTCTAGTTTGGAGGGTTTTAATGCTTTTGATGAGATATAAGTATAGATGATGTAGCAAATAGGCTTATCTATGTATGTTTTAGAACAGAGGTAGATAAAAATATATACATCAGTACACTCAAAATAGGCATAGAAAGTTGAAAGTATCTGCCTCTATCTTGAGCATTACAGATGTAGATACTTTGTTTCTAAGTCAATTTTTTAACCGCTTAGCTTGTTTAAATCACAAGAGCTCCAATAACTCCCACAAATTGAATTGATTGAAATAATACTTTTTTTCAATCTCATAGCATTAATTGAGAATTTGAGAGGGAGTTAGACCCATTAGAAATTTATCTATATATCACAAAAAATCTAGACAAAGGACTGATGAGAGAGGAAAAAGATAGGGCACATTCACAGGGATTCAAGCATGCATGAAGCATAAAAGACGGGACTTTTGGGACAACCATGACCATGAAACCTTTTACTTTAAGAATGCTTGGTTCTCATTTAAAGAATTGCCATAAAACTTGTCAAAACATGTTTCTTCCAATAAGATCATATCATGAAGGAAAGAAAGCCCCTTCTGTACAATGCATGAGGATGATGATCAACATACTGTTTAGTGTGGTAGCAACATATGAATCAAGACAAATTCGAATTCACAAAAGCTAGCTAGCTACATATAGATCAATCAAATTTATCATGAATAAATTAATATGTAAGAGTATGATCACTGATTTTGTTTTTTTTATTTCCATAAGAAAACATTACTTTTGAAAAAGTCAAAAAGCAGAAAAAAAGATGTCTTTAGCTTTTTGTTTATAAAGATTATTTTCCCCCTTATTCTTTAATATCGTGTTTACCCAAAAACCCTTGTTCCATTACATGCCTAGTTGGTTGATCAGCCATTTCATTTGATGTTTATACCATTCGTCCAACTTTAGTTCAATTCTCACTGTGTGTGTTGTGTGTGTGTGTCACACAGAGTGATTGAGAGATTCCTTTTCCTTCCTTTTGGAAGAATGAAGTTGAGGTCCCGTATAAGGGATTTTACTATTAAATAGTCTCACAAAATCGCATATTTACTGTCAAGTCTCGTGGAGTTGTTAATACACTGAGTTTGGGTTGTTAATAAGACTTAGATGGAGTTGTTAATGGGACTTGACCTTAAATAAATAATTTTATGGGACTGTTTAATCATAAAAACCTTTATATGGGACCTTATTGTCATTCTTCCATTCCCTTTTGATATAGCTATCTAACTGTGCCATATTTTAGTATTGTCAGGTTTAAATAGGATAGTTTTGTTAAAGACGTTTTCTGCATTTGTAAAAATTTGAACTTGAGATCTTGTGCTTAAATGGCTAAAGCTCTCTTTCAAAAGATTTATCTCTCAAGTATTTTTATGGCCTTGCATATAACTTTGCTGATAACAGAGCAATCAAATCTGTGTGCTGTGTAATTAATTGGTCCAAGAACAAATAAAAAAATCTGGATACTGTACCATAACTTTTGGTCTGAAGTGTTTTCACAGGTTTGAGCAATGAAAGCAACCAGACGTGTTTCAATATGCAGGCAAGAAGATGATGATCACAACAAAGTCCAAAGACCATCCAATAATCCGCACATGCAATTATATTTATTAAATTTTTTTGCAGTTTACATGTTTGATGAAATGCCACTTCAATATGACTGGTCTTATGTCAATTTATGATACATCTACTTTGAAAGGCGACAATGAGTGACCCAAATAACCCCATCTTGATCTGTCAACGTCTATGTAGTGCCAAGAAACCAGAACCATTTAATTTCCAATAGACTTTTTAGCATGCATGAAGATGAAGCTCATGAACAGAAAGTGGCTTATGTGAAATCAAAACATGTTTCTTCATGCTTCAGAACTAGTGGTGGACAAAAATTCTGCTGTAACAAGTAGCTAGGAGTAAGATGCATCATCAGGATTTTTTTGCCTGAAACAAATATTTTGCTGCAGATATTCATAATGTAAATATTATAATGTGAGCTTTGAAATAACGGTAAGGTTGTTGCTATGTGATTTAAAGGTCATGGGTTCAAATCCAGAAAACCCCGCCTCCCTACTTGCGGGTTAAAACTACACATATCTATCCCACCTCAAACCCTAGTTGCCAGAAGCGTTGTGCACTGAGCCGTCCATAAATTCTCGGTGGAAATATTAGACTTTTCAAGGCAAGCTCATTGGCTTAAATCAATCATATGATCTTAATGAAACTGTCATGGTCATCTTCTTCAAGTAAGCTTATTAGCTTCAACTAATAACTGGGCTCCACGTGGTTTTCATGCAGGGTCTGTGATGTGTCTCTTTTGGTTCATATGCAACACACACGTGTGTGTATGTGCCCACACCATACGGTGACTACTATTGTGACCACTACTACATACAGGTGGGGACTATATATATATTGATGGGCCAAATGATGTATTGACTAACACCAATATCTAGAAAGGAAAATTAAAGATGTTTATACTAAGTTTGCTGTTTGCATGTGTACCAGTTCTTTTGCAAGGAAAAGTCCATGCCACCATTATCTTTTGCTCCTTTGGTGGGACTCCATATTACACATATAATATATATGTACATATATTTTATATTACTTACATGATGATGATCCTTGTGAAGATTTTAAGCTGTTTAATTTAAAGGTTATATACAGAGCAGCTGAGTATATAAGACATATCAATTAGTAATATGCTAAACTGATAATTATTATATATATCACAGTTATCATATTTTTGAATCAGCCAGTGGTTGGGAATTGAAATATTACCCACTAAGAGATTATTTTATGATGAAAAAGGCTTGGCTATGGAACTACCTAACTATAGTAGATTTATGAGAAAATCAAAAGAAATTACTTGCCAAATAATTACTTCAGACCTTTTAAGAGTGACTTGAAAGCCTTGGTGGGGTTCTACATATAATTATTGTTTCTCTTTGGACAGCTAGCTTGTGTTACATGCTCATGAGACTTTTGGGAATGATGCATAGCTATTTCCTACTTAAAAACGCAATTCCCCCACTCAATTTGGTAGAAGTAAATAGAATCCAAGGGAGCACAGTTAGTTTTTGCCCTTCACAAACCTCTAGTTTTTCTTATATCATAAAAAAATATTTGAAAAAAGCAATAATGTAGAGCCCACTCTCTTCTCTATTACTTATGCTCGAAATTCATATCAAGTGGGTCTCACCTAAAAACCTCCAAATCTTGTCCTTCATCATCATATAAAATTATGGCTGGATAGATGCTTATTGATTATTCTAAACTGATGCTCTCTCTCACTCACCCTCCCACCAATCTCAATCATTTCAAACCCTTTTGATTCCTTTGCATCTTTAAAAGCCCTTACCTTCTTAGTGTTGGATATTACTACAACTAGTTCAACCATAACTCCTTCATTAAGAGCTCTTGAAACCTTGCACTGCACCATGTCCATAACAGCCGGCTCTATAGACTCCGAAAGGAGTCACAAGAAGTTGTTCCACTACAGAAATGATTCAGGAGAGCTTGATGTGTTTGAAGCTGCAAGGTACTTCTCAGGATACAATGAAACTGTTGTTGGCTATAATGGCTCTGGTTTTACTCAGAAGATCATGAGAGAAGATAGGCATGGTCATGGACACAGAGGCAGAATCAGCTTAGACATGCCCATGAGAAGCTTACTTCCTCAACACTTTCATGGGTTGGAGAAGCATGGTGGGAAGGAGAAGAAGCACAAGCAGCCTAACTCTCCAGGCGGTAGACTTACCAGCTTCTTGAATTCTCTCTTCAGCCAAGCTGCCTCGAAGAAGAAGAAGTCGAAGTCGAAGTCAACCACACAGTCTATGAAGGATGAGGATGAGAGCCCAGCTGGTGGGAGGAGATTGAGGAGGAGTAGCATTAGCCATTTCAGAAGCTCCAGTACTACTGCTGCAGATTCAAAGTCCTTGTATTCTTCACTCAGTTCAGGGTTTAGAACACCTCCGTATGTTCAAACCCCAACAAAGAGCTGTAAGGAATTCAGAACCTTTTCAACATCAGACCAGAAGCAGCAAGCAGCGTCAGTGTCAAAATACAACAATAATAAGGGGCATGTAAAGTTAACTTCTTTGCAGAATGTCACATTGTGGGATGATAAGAAAAAGAGAGATCAGCCAACTACTATTTTGGATGAGAGTTACAAAACAAGGAATGTTCTATCTGAGAAAGATAGGAGGATATTTGGGGAGAAACAGTGTCCAGAGGAAAAGGAATTCAAGAAGTTCAATGAAGTGGATGATGATTTTGATGGTGCAGAGAGTGACTCAAGCTCTGATCTGTTTGAGTTGCAAAACTATGACTTGGGTTACTACCCAAGTGGCCTTCCTGTTTATGAAACTACTAACATGGATAAAATCAAGAGAGGAGCACCAACTCCCAATGGTCCTCTGTGATATCGTATTTTTTCACATTTTTTCTTCTGCTTAATTAGTTGTTTCTGTGTAAGTTTGTTAACAGATTTGGAAGGAAATTAAAAATCTCCTATATTATTATGCTTGTTATTCCTCTCATATATTCTTCTTTTCAACTCCTTTTAATGCTCCTTTTTTCTGTATGCACAGGAGCGATTGTTTGCTTGTCTTATCTTTTATCTACTTTTCCTTGCTTTTGGACATTTGTATAGCGTGCCAAAAGAAAAGAACGACAAGAAACAAAAAACCAAAAAAATATATCCACCCACCATTGATCAGATTTGTGCCGTGATTATAGTTCTCTCTCACAAAGATTCTCATGAGGGTTTCACGAATCAACCTTATTGACTTTGGAGACAGAAGAATCAAACCTCTTTACCTGCAGGCTTCTGAGATACATATACATATATATATATATATTATATGCATGACCCATTTCTGAGATATATATAAATATATATTATATGCATGACTCATTTTTTCTTCAGGGAGTGAGTCTAAAATTTAGGTAATAAGTCAAATGTTTGAGTCATACCATAGGTTCAAATCATGGAAACAGCATGTCTGCTTATGGAGGTAAGACTGTGTACATTTAACCCCTCCTTAAACTGTCACCTAGTGGGAATTTTATGCACTGGACTGCCTATATGTGAAGAAGCCTCACAATATTCATCCTTTTGCATCATTGCTAATATATGATGAATTAAATCTTCAAGAGTAGGGTGTTTATTATGATCATCATGATCATTGTTCTGTTGGTTTTCTTTTTGCAAATGAACGTTATGTATGAGAGAATCTGGCTGACTGTGATAGAGCCACAAATTGCTGTGTTTGGTAAATCACAAGCTGATGATGATCATGTAGCGAATGGAAGGTGGTGGTTGAAATGAGGGTAAAACTTGAAAAGAAAGCAAATATTGGTGAGCAATAATTGATGTGACATTTTCCATGTTAAGATTACTGGAGTTACTGAATCAACTAATTAAGAACTGTGAAGAAAAGAAAAACACAGGAATTGTTTCAAGTTTCCGTAATCCGTACCGATAATGATATGATATAATATATATATCCATGGTTGTTCCAAGCTTCTTCCCTATAGCTGAGATAACTCAATAATGAAACATTTATCCTCAATCAAATCACCAGCATAGTAAGTCAATAAGCAAATCTTATTCTGAACTGTATAATTTCTTGGTGTTAGCTAGAGACAGAATCCAAACAAGCACCAAGAATATAATTGATAAGGAAGGAATAATATATCAGGCACAACTTTCCAAGTTAACTAATTTAGTTTAAAGCAACAGAGAAATCTCATGAAAATGATAATATTGGAAAGAAGGGAAAATTCATGAAAACTCCCAATTTTAAAATTTTATTAGTCAGAAGGACCTAACAT
>QFDD01005876.1:0-14514 GCA_006871305.1 Vachellia collinsii | reverse complement strand
GTTTTTCCTAGTAAGGTTTTTAACGAGGCACAATATTTGTCTAAGAACATCCAAGGGGGAGTGTTATAGAATAAGATGTGTGGTGTGGATGTTCTTGTGACTTGGAGATTCCACTCAAGACATTATGCCCTTTAACCTCCCAACTTTAATAGTCTTAAGTATGTGTTCCCTATAACCCCCTATTGTATCATTAAGGTGCTTAATACCCTTGTAACTCCTTAGCTTTGTGATCAATGCCTTGGACCCTATAAATAGGGACAATGTTCTAAGCCTTTGGACACACACAAGTGATCAAGAGAATACACTTTTCTCTCTCAATTTCTTCTTCTATCTTTCTCTTCTTCTACTTCTAAACTTTTCTCATTTTCTATCAAAATGTGTTTTTTCCGTTTTTACTTCTAATCAATTATATGTCTTTCACATCTTTTTTTTTTTCCACTCATCGATCTCTCAGATGTTTGCCCCACTCAATCTATCTCCCAATCATCCTCTCCAAAAACAAAGTTATTTTAATAAAATAAATTGCATCTTTTACATATTTATTGTATTTAATCAATTTTAACAACCTTTTGAGTTACATATTAAGATAGTTTCATCTTAAATTTTAGACCGAGGGAGTTGGATATCTCTCACATCGTAGTAATGAATAATAAAAGTATCATTAATTCATTTGTACCTTGTGATCCAATGACAACGCATCATGTGTAGATATGTCATTGAAGATAGTGAAATATGCTATATATTCTTTAGGCTTGTAGGTTTTGCCCCACACCCTTTTATAACACACAACCTACTCACACTTGACTTTTGACTTTTTTCTTTTTAACTGTGCCTGGCTTCTACCTTCATTGAGGTTTAAACTATTTGAATGCCAGCTATTATATATATTTGATTCTAAATGTCAAAGTTAGTTAAAGTTTTAAATGTAAAACTTAGTTAAGGGTTTATTTCAATCATAAATGGTAGACCAAACTACTTTATCTTTAAAATTTATAATTTTTTAAAATTATAGTTTCAACGACGACTTTTTTGTCATCGCCAAAAGTGTCATAATTATTAAAAAAATAATAATTACTCAATGTTAGAATCCAATATTTATATGATTTTTCTTAAGTGCTTTACGTTGTTTTGTAACATTTTTATCCTCGTTTTGTATGCATTTATATATTTCTTGATTATATTCATTTATGCATCGCAATTTACTAATTGAAGCGTAAAAATAGGTCACTTATCTCATCCAAATTGTAAATGCATTTATCTCTAATTTGTTTAAATTTTACAAAACTCTTTGCCTTTATTTATAGGCTTTTGAAGGAGACTTAAAGACCCAAGATTGAGTGTTGAAGGAGCCACAAGTTCATTAAGAGCAAATAACACAATTTTGGAGGTTCCTATGTGTTCCCAGATCACGACCTATCAATCTCATATCACAACTTGGATGTATTTAGAAGTTGTGCATTCTGTGCCATGTCGAGTCGTGAATGTTTCTAGGTCGCGACTTCAATGTCCTAGGTCATGACCTCAAGGCGTATTAGTGAAACCATGCATTTTGAATTAAATCATTCGCCTGCTACACATATGGGAGAGGGTAGTCCTGAAAACATATCTCTCATTTTGCATATCTACTAAAAGAGCCCTAGCCACTTTTCTCTTAAGCCTCCCCTCATTCCATCCATCTATCTTCCATTTTTCTCCATCTTTCCACCCTTTTTCTGCAATTTCAAACCAACTAAACCACTTATATAACCTACTTTTCCATATTTCCATTCCCTTTTTGGCTTCCCTCATGGCATAACAAATTTGGAGCGATTGCAGCAAGTTTGGAGTTATGAGAGGCTAAATTAATTAGTCTCTTGGTTATGGAGGACAAAGCTTGAGCTCATAGACACACTAGGGGAGTTTTCTTAGTCTAGTTTGATGTTTGAACATGTGTTAGATGTTTCAAGATTTATGAATTTCTACTGTCATGTAAATCTTGATTGTTGATTGGTAAATCTTGTAATTACACCATGTGATTGAATTGGTTGTTGTTTAATTTTGGATATTAATTGATTGTCAGTGATTATTGATAATTAATTTATTACTTGATTTCTGTGGTTGTGATTGCACCCATTGAGCACATTAGCATCATCCATTCAATACCGTAAGTGGTTTTGAACAGTGTTTTGAAAGGTGTTAATTAATTTGATTAAAGTGATTTTTCTCTAATTAGCACATTGGAACTTAGTGATTGCTGAGAGTTTTTATCTAGACTTAGAGAATTTCAAATTCCCATATCATTTTTAAGAGCAATGATAGTCAAATTTTCATCATCAAGAGTTTATCTCATCATATATCCCTTTTAATCCAAAACATTCTTTCATTGATTCAAAAGACCAAAAAGATTTACTTCTTGTATTTTTCCTTTTATTACACCACTGTTTTAAAAACCAAAACCCCCCTTTTACCCAAACCATCATGTTTTTTATAGCCAATTCAGATTAGATTTTCCAATAAAAGCGCTCCTCAAGAAGAACATTTGGTTGTGCCCTATACGACATTATTTGGTGCAATCTTATTTTGAATAAATTGGAAAGCGACATTTCGGTCCGATCACTCTTGAGACTGCCACATCATCACCGGCCGGTTGATGCCATGTCATCAATGACTTCCACATCTCCACTGATCCCTCCACACTGCGTGTAGCCACATATATGTCACCTTACCTATGTCACATGTTGCCAGTTAATAAACATAAGCCTTTGTCTTTTGTAACATCATAATTTCTAATCATGAAGTCAGGTGATTAAACTTTAAATTGTTTGGAAATTAAAGTTTAATTTTGTATATTAAGGTTAATTGAGGAGTTGAGCACTAAAGAAGATGATTGAAAGTCATATCTTTAGACATTTTGGATCAATCTAAGAATTTGGGAGCGTTCAAGAGTCAAACAGTGATGTTTTTGAATGATTCATTTTGCATCGAAAGGTCTCACTCAATCTTTTGAAAGAGTCCTAATTTATAATTTTCAATGACATGTATAATTAATTATGAACTTTTGAAATTACACCTCTTGCTACTAATAGACGTTTTGAGAAATCTTCGAAAATTGTAATTTTTAAGGGCCAAATGATATATTGTTATATGATTATTTTTGAACTCAAAAGTAGACATCACAAGTTTTCTAAAGAGCCATAATTTGTAATTTTTGAAGATGTGTGAAATTAATTATGAACTAAAAAATGGATTTTAATGTTTTTAATGCTTCCAATGGATCTATAATAGAAAATTGTATAGGGTACAAGTGAGAAAACAAGTTTGGAAATATGATGATTGAAAATGGAAAAAGTGAGGGTTTAAAAACACAAATATCATTTTTCAGAAATTTAGCATGCATTGTTTCCCTTTCTACATGCATCATAAATGTCATTTTTTAAAAATTTTATTGTGGAAATCTCAAGAACCAATTCCTTGTCAACAAGACAATTAAACTGTCTCATATTGACATGGGCTAATCTTTTGTGCCAAAGCCAACTGTCTTTAGATTTACTAACAAAACATTTAGCATTAATTGTAGTATCTAAATTAAGTGTATAACAATTAATATGCCTTGGTGGTCTTGGTTGGATATTTAGCTTTTCCTTGTTGATATGTAGGTCTTTTTTGTTGACTATGAAGCATTTTTGGGAACCAAAGATGACTCAGTTGTTTTTATCCATACTTTGACTCATACTTAGAAGATTGTGGCACAATTCTTCAACATAATACACATCTTAAACTTGAGTTCCATTTGAATGACATACTTCACCAATTCCAACTATCTTTTCAATTTACTCTAAAGCTGACTTTTCCTACATTCCCCACTTTCATTTTAATGAACTTGCTTTTATCACCTATCATATGTCTCAAGCTTCCACTATCAACATACCATGTGTTTGATTTGGATACCTTGAGACACACTTGCAACATAATTAATTAAGAGCTTTAGGTACCCAAATTTTCTTGGGTCCTTTTGGGTTAGTTGCAAGTGTCTTTGGCTCAAATGAATAAGTTCCTGTTATGCTTCTTCCCTTTTTGAAGTAACAAGAGGAAGTATGATGTCCTTTTCTGTTATAATAGTTACAAAATGCAAAAGGTTCACAAGTATGCACAGACTTTTGAAAGTAATTAAGATAAATCTTCCCTCCTTCTCTATTCTTTCCCTTTTTGTTATCAAAAGTATGATTATATCCTAAACCAATTCTATCATTTGTAACTTTCTTACTCTTGAGTATAACTTGGAGCATTTCACTTCCCTTAGTGAATTTTTCCAGAGTCTTATTCAGGTGTTCATTTTTCTTTTCCAAATTAATACATTTGAACAAATGAAAGGCATAGTTTCATGAATGACAGGTTCATCAAGACTCTTAACTTTCTTTATAAGAAGAGCTAATTCTTTGAAAATTTTCAACAGTTCGATATGCATATCATTATATTCAGAACATAATTCATCATAGGTTTGTTCAGCTATTACACCTCTTATGTCTCAGATTTTTCTTCTTGTCGGGCAACAAGGCATATGTTTACTTCTTCTGATTCACTTTCTTCTTCTAAACAACTAATGTAAAATCACTTTCCTTTACTTTTTATGAACATTAGAGACCATTTCTAGACCACTTGAACCTTTTCATAAATTAAAATTAGTAAACCAAGTGAAATTTTAAAATAACTCCTCAGGTTACTATTCACTATTATTGTTCACTTGGTAAAATCCTGAAATTTTGGCAAACTTTGGAAATCATAATTAATTCTACAAAAATCAAAATTAAGTTGTTCAAATATCCATATGAAACACTCTCAATTTTCTAAGGGGGGAAAATACTCATATGGCCATTTCTTTGATCAATTAATACAGGAAAATTTGAGAAGTTGTATTGTTTATTTGGTCATTTTTCAATTTTCCAGATTTTTTCTCAAAGGCAATGCATAACTTTCTTTGTACACATATAATTTTGACAAACTATGACTCATTTTAAAGTTTGAAATGTGCACTATGTTATTGAAAAATTTCATGTTATTTGGATTCCATTTGCCTTGTTTTACAATTACCTCAACTTAAGCATTTAATATGGGGGTTGGACCCTTTTACCACTAATAGCATGCCTTATTCTTTCACTTTATGCATACACCTTGAATGCATGGTTGCTTAGCATACTTCACATGCTCACATAGCCTTTTCATCATATTTAACAAAGTAGAGGTTTAGCATACATAAATCCATAACATAACATAAACCAGTAATTACAACTTGTCTCAACATTCTCATGCATTCCATAGTAACTTGAGGTCGTAAATCCGACCTTAAGTCTCCATTTCCTTGCCTTTTCTTTTGAATCAACTTTGGCCTAGAGATTTTCATTGATGGAAAAAATGATATTTTTTGAAAATCTCAATAACAATAGTCACTAATTAGTACATTAACATGCATGATCATCATTATGCATCATTAAACAAACCATGAAGTTGAACATACTTTCTTAGCATGCTACCACCATAAACTTTCACATAGCCAAGGCACATCATTTAAATGTTCAAAATCACATATCTTAACATCATCATGACAATAATCATAAATAACAATCAATGACAATGTAAATGCACAAGCTAGAGACTTCTCTATCTCTTATATGAAACCTTCTCTTCACTTGAATTCTTCTTGATTCCTTGAACATTGCAAACTCTTGCAATTCACAATGCCTACACATTATCATAATGTATGTCACATCAATAGCCAATCATTGGCATACATTAGAACACATTACACTTAATCAAAA
This sequence comes from Vachellia collinsii, assembly GCA_006871305.1. Lineage (NCBI taxonomy): Eukaryota > Viridiplantae > Streptophyta > Magnoliopsida > Fabales > Fabaceae > Vachellia > Vachellia collinsii. The sequence continues at coordinate 8,722 of QFDD01005876.1, read as the reverse complement.
CCTCTCTTCCAACTTAAGGTTCTTAAACCCTAATTTTGCCATTTTCAATCCAAATGCTTCCAAACTTATTTTCTCACTTGCCTTACACAATTTTCCATTCTAAATCCATTGGAAGCATAAAAAACATTAAAATCCACTTCTTTCTCAAAATTCCAGCACAGGCCAAAATGCTCAATAGGAAAGAAAAATATGATTTTTACGATTTCTTTCTATACACTTGTATATTCTTACTTTTAATCAACCTTCAAACCATTATTTAACTCAAAATCATTCTTCTAATCATGAGTAGAGTTGGATTTTACCACTTACCTCTTCTAATTTATCTTCCTCTTCACTTTCTCTCACTAGTCTTTATGTCCTCTTCCTCTTCTTTTCAAGAACACCAAAACACAAGAAAATAACACGATTAAAAGGAACATGGAGGCCTAGAACTTTGAAACATCCTCTTACTTAAACCTCAAATTTAAAACCACATTTACATTAATTAAGAAAATAAAATTCATGAACTGCTATCTCAACCTAGACATGACCCAAAGCCATTTAAACATTGAATATACATTATCCACAATAGAAAATTTCCACATAGGGAACAATGGCTATCCAAATGCCTTAATCTGGAAGGCATATGCCCAATTTGTAAACTAATATAAGTATAATAGCAATGGTACACCAACATCCAAAATGAGCAAAATAATATGAAGAATATGCACAGTCAAAATATATGGCAATATATATATCTCCCACATGAATGTCTCAAAAAGAGGAGGCCCTACAATAGATAGACACAAAACTAGGCCTCCAACTCTATGCCTTTCATCTACCAATATTGGGGCCACCTCCTGAAAAAAAATGTTAAAACCACGTGATGAGACATAAAGTTCTAGTAACCAACAAATAATTCATCAAATATCCAGGCAGGGTTATAAGAGGTGAAGCATGGGTCATTTCATTAAGGGTATATCAGTAGACAACTATAACCAAACAGAGTACTTGATTAATAATTACTTACCAAATATAATACTTTGTATTAAACAGAGGAGTTGGTAGGTGAACAAAATTCCAGATGAATGAATTAGTATCCAAGCGTAAATCAATCACAATATAACACATATTATACACCATTCCTTCCACTAAACTCCTCGTTATATCACCTAACATGGACTCTAACATATGATGATAGAAGACTTGGCCAGAGTCAACCGTGATTATGAGGTTAATGAGCCTCCTTCTGAACCACCCACAACTGGGTCCAAGACTTGGATGGTCTAATATAATGTCAACCACTATAATCAGTAGTGGAGACTATTGCCATGGACTTCAAGATTCATCAAATATACTTCTTCCCAAATTCCATCACAATCCAAACCCCAACAACTTGATTACCACCCTTTTACAACACAAACATCCACATGCTCAATGCCCATCACATTCTCCTTTATAATGTAACATCACATAATACAAATAATCAAAACATAAAATTGCTCAATATCAACTTCAATGACATTCCCAAACCCAAATAAATTGCTCAATAAAATTTAGATTGGCCACAAAGTCTCAAATAATAATTGTTGAATCTGTAACTAAGAAAAATCATTATAAAATCTTAATAGACCTAAATCAAAATCTAAACTAATGAAATCCTCTATAATTATTCCTCTACATTCCCATAACCTTACTTTGTCAGAACTTAAAACTTCATCAAAAACCTAACCCAAAAATATATTCTATCTAATAGGAAATTACTACCATTGAAAGAGAAAGATACCAAGAACAACTTTTATGAAGGAGGTAAGGTGAAAAGTGTAATATCTATAATTTCTGTAACGAGAATAAAGGCTAAACTAAGGGCTACAAAGAGGTAAAAGGGTCTAAAAAGTGAATAGAAATGAAAAGAGATGGTTATTTTGAGAAGTTTGGGACCCAAGGGTCATTTTGGGAATCTGAAGACCAAAATTATTTCAAGATTTTAGGGACCAAAGTGGAATTTTGAAATTGGGACCAAAATATCATAAAATCATCCCTAGTCTAGAAATGTAGAGAAAAATTCACCAATCATGAATTAAAATCCAGTTAAACTTAGAATGACAAAAAAAACCCGTGTGGGAATTTTTAAGGTTATTTAATATTTGGTTGATTTTTAGATTTATAGCCAAATATAATTATTTAAAATACCTGGAGACCTCAAAATATATTTTAAAATGGTTAAAAATAGCTTGTGAAATGCTTTATTTTATAAAATTGATTACAACCTAAAGTCACTAATAGATTGCTGAATTGGAAAATCAGCAGGTTGAAGATCCCCGAATTAGTGTTTTGCGGGAGAAAATTTATTTAGAGCATATCTAAAGGCTATTTGAGATGAGAAAAATCATGGAGTAATCAGTTGAATTTTGAAAATTTTTAGTGACACTAAACTGGTCAAGTGATTAGAAAATTCTCTAAAAGCATTTCCAACAGGAAATAATCATATAAAGTAAGTTGAATTTTGAAAAGTAGAGTGAGGGGAGTTGAAGGCAGCCACTTGTCATTCTCTCATGCAAGAGTGAAAGTAATGAAAAATATTCAGTAAAAGTAATAGTTTTATCAGTAGAAAATGGTTCTGCCAGTATAAGTAGGCCCAAATGAATTTAACACAAGCTCCTATTTTCATAAAATATCTTCTAAGGCCCCGTTTTCTGCACACTTTCATGCAGCATCTGGAGAGAAGGAGAGAGAGGAGCTATGGTGAATAATAAGCAAGAAAAAGAAGAAATCAAGTACAAATCAAGGTAAGAAGTTGTTTTTGGCTTGATTCTTCCATAGAAATTAGTTCATGAGCTCTATCTTTCCTTTCTATCAGTTTCTTTTCCTCTCTAAGTTGTTAGATGATGAATTTCAAGAGTAGTCTTGGAAGGGTTTAGAGAGAGAAAATGAGAAATAGTGGGATTTGCAAGTAACAAGTGTTGTAGATCAACTCCATGTATGTTATGCTACATGTTGATGGTTTGATGGTTTATATGAGTTGATTGAGGCTTGTTATGAAATTTTGGCACTGAACCCTCATCCATGGCTGCTTGTCAAAATTCATGGGACATGAGGAAGAGTGTTTTTATGATGTTAAATGATGGGAAATGTAACATCCCAAAGCCCTCCCTTGTAGATATTGTCCCTGTTGCAAACAGAGCAGGGTTTTGTTTCCCTAGGTTTCTACAATAACCCAGAAAACGCGTCTACAAGGGGAAGGTATCCACACCCTTATAAGGCATGCTTCGTTCCCCTTCCCAATCGATGTGGGACTTCACAGGAAATGGGTGTAGGAATGAGAGTATGTAAGTATATGACAAGAGATGTTGTAAAATCTAATTTTCTGTAATTTTTCACTATCATTTGACCGGTTGTGCCTAAGAATGAAAGAGTGAGAATTTGTGTGTTTTAATACTTTCATTAAATTCAAAATGAAAAGTTGTGTATAGTAGACATTAAAACACAAACTTGGAAGCACTAGAACTCCAACTTGCCAAAGTGAGAACTTAAAAATCTTAAGTGGTTAATGTTGAGTTTCACAAGTTTTCAAGTTATACAAGGCATGAAGAATGGCCTAGTATTGATGTCAAATACATCATATTGTGTAGGATCGTAAAATTTCCAAAAGGAAGTCATAAAGTGCAAGTTGGAAGCTAATTCAAATTCAATTGGAAAGTAAAGCATTTTAAGGTAGTAAAACTTTTAACCCTTACATCCACATTGCATTATATTGTTGTGTATGTTATTTGCTATATTTGATGTGTGGTTGTAGCCACATGACATGTAAACCCTTGCTTATGAGTGTGCATGGTTTTAGCTTTGCAATGATTGTCTTGCCCTTGTGCAAATATGATAGGAGTAAGGTTTTGTTATTCATGTTCATGTCATACTAGTTTACATTCAAATAATCATGCATATTGATATGTTCATTAGAAATATTTGCTACTGGGATTTCTTTGAAATATTACCCTTTCCAATGACTAACTTTAGATACAAGTTCAAGAGGCAAGGGCAAAGAAGTGTAAGAGTAAGATGTGCTTCCATGATGTAGAGAACTTGTACTTATGTAAATGTTGTATATATAAGGTTTTTGGGATGAATGTATGTTAAATCTTTGAATTTTGTCATTTAAGTGATACGTAATGTAAATATATGCCAAATATGATGAATGAGTGTGTGATGATAGGCTATGCATGAGGAATCAAGAATTGAGCATGCAAAACTCACGTTAAAGGGCCCGACACCCTCATTTTGATATTTGTCGTTAAAATGAGTAAATGAATTCCAAAGGCCATGAAATTTTGCATGCAATTAGTTTATGTCATAAGCTTTCTAAAGAGTCCTAGTTTTCTCAATTTGAACTTGTGTGCAAGAAGTTATGCATTTTTCAATTTCTATTAAAAACCATAAAAATGACAGCAGTAGAAGTTGGTCACAATGAAGTCCAGAGTTTGGCCTGGCGAAAGTGCTCAGAGAGGGAATTCCTCGTGTTCTAGAGGAGTTTGCTATAGTGAACTTGGTTAGAGAGGAATTTTGTTTCAAGTTTGAGAAGTTCGCAACAGCGAAGTCTAAAGTTGGTCGCAGTGAAATTCCAAAGTTTTGACTAAATGAACAGTAATTTTTCCAACTCTTCTTAATTTTGATTGAGCATTACTTTGGTCCGAGGATTATTTTTCCCTATAAGGGATTGAAGAAGCTTTAATTAGAGACCTAAATCACTTGGTTTAAATTCTTTTAAAATAGTTGTGAATTTTTAAAGTTGGGCCAAAATTTCAAGTTACTAAATGAATAGTAACTCAAATGGGTTTTTTGAAATTCACTAAGTTAACTAATTCTAGCCTATCTAACGGCCACAAGTAATCTAGTTAAGGTCTCTAATAGGTAATAAAGTGGAGATATGTGAGGTATTATTGAAAGGAGAGATTTTGATTGTCTAAAAGATCCCTAAATGTTGCCTTAGGAGAGCTCCTTGCATTTGCCGGCTGGAGAAAAGAAAGAAGAAGAAAGAAAAGAAAGGGAGAGACATGCGGGTGGCGGTATTCTAAAACCCCCCCATGTGACTGACACAAGCTCACTCAAATTTACCATTGCTAACAGGAAAATTTCACCGTAGCAAAGATTCCTCGAGATGAGAAAAAATAGCTTTAAATTAAGGGTTGGCCATGGCAAAACCAAATGTTGGTCATGGCAAAAGGGACCCAAGAGGAAAATCTTTAAAATGGACGTTAGTTCACCGCGGTGAAACCAAATGTTAGCAACGGCAAAAGGGTCCTGAGAGAAACCCTCACTGCTTGAGGAAAGATCGTTGTGGCGAGCCCAAGAGTTGGTTGCGACAAAGGTGTACTGAGAGGAATTCTGACTTATCAGCTAAACATCACCGCGGTGAAGCAATAAGATGGCCAAAGTGAAGTCCTCCCATCAATCAGAAAAACAACATTCTCATAATACAAGGTTGATAATTCTCACCAATGATTACCTCTTAATCATAATTGAGTCCTAAAATAAAATTTAGGATGTTATAAGATTTCAAGCTATAAACATTCTTTTACCATGGATTTGGCTTGATTTTCCTCTCTTCTCTTCTCCTTGTTCACGCCACCTTCTCTCTCCCTCTCCCTCCCTCCCTTGCCTTGGCCGAAATATGGCCTTCTTGAATGGTCTTAATAACTTAAATAAAATATGAACATGTGTTAATAACTTGTGGGGCACACTTTTATATGATAAAGTAACTTTCTACTGATAATTTCTACCACATGGTTATAATATCTTCTTTAATTTTAATCTTGAAATATGAAGACGCCAAGTGGCAATTACATAACCCCACAATCTCCTTCTTGATTACTCTAGTTAACTTTATGGTTCCTTTATTATACCATAAATGCTTTTTGAGAATCCCCTGATTACTTGATCAGCAGAGCCGAGAAAACGAGCCCAACCCGCGGGTTAGGGCGGGTTCGGGCTGCATGAGCCCGGCCCCCATAACCCGCGGGTTGGCGGGCTAGCCCTCCAGCCCGCCTTTTTTTTTTTTTTTAAATTTTTGTATTTTTTTGTTTTTTTAAAACAAATTTTTTAAGTAAGTTTTTGCAATGTTAAATCTTTATGAACCATACAACATATGATTGTATATACTTATTTCCATCTCATTGTTATTTATGTATCCAAATGAATATTTTTTAAAAGAGGTTTAGGATTAAAATAAATAAAACTTATTAAATATATTATAATTGCTAAATAATATATGAAAATTTATTCCAAAGATTTTTTTGAAGCCAATTAACTTCATATTAATTATTTGTGTAAGTATTTATATTTATTAAAATTTATAAATATATATTAAAAAATTAAAAAAATGGCGGGCTGGCCCGCCAACCTGTGCCACCTCGGGCTCGGGCTGGGGTTTTCCCAGCCCGTTTTGATGCGGGCCGCATAGGCCCGCGGGTTGAGCGAGTTGGCCCGCCAACTCGCGGGCCAGCCCGTTTACCGGTTGTATTGATCAGTCTAGGGTCATTAAAATTCCCATTAATTAGTAGTTCATTTCATGATTTTCCTCAACTTAATTCTCTTTCTAAAAATGCCCTTTTGGAATTTCCTTTAAAACCATAATTATGGGGTTTATTGCTTTTTCCTTTCCGTTTCAGCAAACTATTCTTGACTTTAACCTAATACCTATTTTATAAATTTGCATAATTCTTAAGCAATTTCCCCCAACTTCTTAACTAACTATTTGAGACCTCTAGATGATTTAAATAATTATATTTGGCTAAAAATCCCTTTTTTTTAATCAACCAAATATTAAATACTTATTAAAAATCCTTTTTGAGATTATTTATATTTTTTAACCTCCATTCTGCCTCAAACATTTTTCAAGGAATTATTCTCTTCATTTCTATATTTTTGGGGCCATTTTCTGGTATCTTAGTGAAAATTACCAAAATACCCCTTGTTATATGAAAATTCTCATTATTTACCATTTTTGCCATTCCTCAAACTAACATGCACATATACCATTCCTTATGATTTCCAATGTTTATTCTGGCATTTAATTAACCTTTAGCTACTCATTTAGCCTTTCTATCATGTTATAGAAAATTACGGATATTACGAGTTCAAACTCAAAGGAAAATTTTAAATCAAGTTAATTTTTCTGCTTTTATTTCTAAAATAGAACCCTCAAGTGCAGAAGAAGCTCTATCAGACAATGGGTGGGTAATAGCTATGCAAGGTGAATTGAATCAATTTGAAAGAAATCAAGTTTGGGATTTTGTTCCACGACCAGATAATCATCCAGTCATTGGAACCAAATGGGTTTTCAATAATAAATTTGATGAATTTGGAACTATTGTCGTAAATAAAGATAGATTTGTAGCTAAAGGCTACAAACAGAAGGAAGTATTGACTATGAAGAAACTTATGCTCCTATCTCAAGACTTGAAGCTATAAGATTTCTTTCAGCTTTTGCAAGCATAAATGATTTTAATCTTTATCAAATGGACGTCAAAAGTGCATTTTTGAATGGTTATATTATGGAAGAGGTATATGTTGAACAACCTCCTGGTTTTATAGATAATTCCAATACTAACCATGTCTACATGTTAAGAAAAGCTCTATATGATCTCAAACAAGCACCTAGGGCTTGGTATGAAAGGCTAAGCAAACTTCTTTTGGAAAAGGAATTTGTAAGAGGTAATGTGTGTTGAGATAATGTTTTGATGATGACAAATATGTTTTTGAAAGTGTGCTTTGATTATTAGTTTTCAGAAAGTTTTTGAAAGTGTGCTTCGAGTTTTAATGAAATGTTTGAGAGAACTCGAGTTTCATGTTTTAGAACTCGAGTTGTAGTGTTTAAAAATGTGTTCAAAATCTCAAACTTTCAAGAGAACTCAAGTTTTGATTCGAGTTATATCAAAACTCGAGTTCTGGATTTTAAAACTCGAGTTTCGTGTGTTTAAGAAGCTTCAGAATTACAAAACTCTTTAGAGAACTCAAGTTTGAATAAAAGTTTTGTCATAACTCGAGTTTCAGATTCTAAAACTCGAGTCTCGGGTGTTGAAAACGCTTTAGAAACTCAAAACTCTCTTTAGAACTCGAGTTTGAATAAAGGTTTTAGTATAACTCGAGTTTCGTGTTTTAGAACTCGAGTTTCAGGCTTTAGAAAAGTTTTAGAAATACAAAACTCTTTACAGAACTCGAGTTGAAGTAAAAGTTTTGGAGGAACTCGAGTTTTGCGTTTTAAAACTCGAGTTTCGAATGTTGGAAGTGTTTTAGAAAAACCGAACTCTCAGAGAAAACTCAAGTTATGTTGGAAGTTTTGACAGAACTCGAGTTTCGTTTGCAGAACTCGAGTTTCGGGCTTTAAAACTATGTTGAAAAACAAAACTTCCATTCAGAACTCGAGTTACCTTAAAAGTTTTGATGGAACTCGAGTTATGGATAACAGAACTCGAGTTTCGAAGAGAGAGAGACACAACTTCCTTTCAAAACTTGAAGTTTCGGTGAAAGTTTTGGTAGAACTCGAGTTTGGTTTATCAGAACTCGAGTTTCAAAGAAAGAGAAACTCATCTAAGCGAAAGCTCTCACAGAACTCGAGTTTCAGGATAACAGAACTCGAGTTTCGGGCTGAGGAAAATTTCTGAACTTCCAAACTTCTTTCCAAACTTGAAGTTTCGCTTAGAGTTTTCACAGAACTCGAGTTTGGTGAGCCAGAACTCGAGTTTCGAGA